>JALPQD010000302.1:2374861-2436016 GCA_023101885.1 Typhlomys cinereus | reverse complement strand
AATTAGCAATTTCCGTGACACAGGTATGGGCAATCAAGGCTAATTAGGCACACGGTTGTGTTTCCAATTAGCACATTTCAGTGTACACAGGGTGGGAATTCAAGGCCAGGTAGGACCTCGGGTCTTTCCAATTAGCATGGTGAGTGACTCATGTGGGCAATCAAGGCTAATTAGGACCATTGTTTCCATCTTAGCAATTCCGGAACAGAGATGTCGGCACTCAAGGCTAATTAGACCAGTTGTTTCCCGTGTTAGCAATTCAGTGACACAGGTGTGGGCAATAAGGCTAATAGGATGACGGTTCATACATAATTTTCAATGATTAGAGTGTTGGCAAAACAAGTCTAATTAAGCCTGTGTCTTAAATACCACTTTCACGTGAAAACAGGTGTCGGCAATACCCACACCCAGCACCATAATTAGGACGGACGGTTTTTATTAAAAATTAATTCAGTGATTACCGTGTTGGCAAAGAAGTCTAATAAGTCCTGGTTGTTTTAAATTACAATTTCAATGACCCAGGTGTGGCACTCCGGGGGATTACTTTGGACCGGATTTTCCCCTAAGCAGTTTCAGTGACAACAGGTGTTGGGAATTAAGGCTAATTAGGAACTGGTGTTTCAATTAGCAATTTCAGGGAAAACAGGTGTGGGAAATCAAGGCTAATTCAGGAACCATGGTGTTTCCAATTGCAATTTCAGTGACACACGTGTTGGGAATCAAGGCTAGTTAGGACCGGGTTCATAAATAACTTCAGTGATTGGAGTGTTGGCAAACAAGTTAATTAAGGGACCTGGTGTATTAACTTACCAATTTCAGTCACACAGGTGTGGTCAATCAAGGCGTATTAGGACCAGTTGTATCCATTTAGCAATCTCCATGACACAGGGTGTGGACCATCAAGGCAATAGGGACCCGGGTATGGTTCATAAATAATTTCAGGATTATGTGTGGCAATCAAGACTAATTTAAGCCGTGGGTCTTAAATAACCATTTCAGTGACAACATGTTGGGCCCAATCAAGGCTCATCAGGACACGGTAATCCCATTAGCATTTCAGTGACCACCGGTTGTGGGCAATCAAGGTTCTTAGATAGGTGTTTCGAATAGCAGTTTCAGTGACCCCCCCAAACAGGTGTGGGCAATAAAGGCCTCATTAGGGACATGTGTTTCCAATTTAGCAATTTCAGTGGGGACCCACAGGGTGGGCACTCAATGCTAATAGGACCAAGATTTTCCCATTAGCAATTCACCGACACAGGTTTAGTCATCACGGCTAATTAGGACCAGGGTTCATAAAATAATTTCAGTGATCACCGTGTGGCAAACAAGCTGTTTAAGACCTGGGTGTTAAATTACCAATTTTCGGTGACACAGGTATGGTCAATCAAGTCAATTAGGACCCAGGTGTTTCCCATTAGTAATTTGAGTGACAAGGGTGGGCCAACAAGGGCTTAAAGGACAGGTGTTTCCAATGAGCAATTTCATGACACCGGTGTTGGGCAATCAGGCTAATTAGGATCGGTTCATAAAATCATTCAAGGATTATAGTGTTGGCAATCACGACTAATTAAGACTTGGTGTCTTAAATAACAATTTCAGTGACACAGTTGTGGGAACTCCGGATAATTAGGACCAAGTGTTTCTATTTTGCCAATAGTGACACAGATGTGGGGGTTATCAAGCTATTAAGGACAAGGTGTTGCCAATTCGCAGGTTGAGTGACAAGGTTGTGGGCAATCCAAGGCTACTTATGACCAGGTGTTTCTACCATGTAGCCAATTTCAGTGACACCAGGTGGGGCAAATCAAGGCCAGTTAGGACCTGGTATTTTCAATTAGCATTTTGAGTGACACCGATGTGGGCAATCAAGGCTAATTAGGAACAAGTGTTTCCCAATTAGCAAGTTTCAGTGACACAGATGTTGGGGCAATCACGGCTCTTCGGGCCAGTTGTTTCCCATTATTCCATTTCAGTGACATAGGGTGGGCAATCAAGGCCTAAATAGGACCACGGTTCATTAAAATAATTTTCAGTGATTACAGTTGTTGCCCAACAAGTCTAAATTAAGTCTGTGTCTTAAATTACCAATTTCAGTGAAACAGGTGTCGGCAATCCATAAAGGCTCTAATTTAGGCCGACGGTCCCAACATTTCAGTGATTACCAGATGTTGGCCCAAAGAAGTCTAGTTAAGTCCTGTTGTCTTAAATACCCAATTTCAATGACACAGGTTTGTGGGCAATCGAGGGTTAATTGCCGGGCTTCTCCAATAGCAGTTTCAGTGACACAGGTTGTGGGAAATTAAGGCTCTTAGGATCCAGGGATTATAAAATACTTTCAGTGACTACAGTTTTGGTAAACGCGTCTAATTAAAGACCTGGTGTCTTAAATACCAATTTCAGTGAAACAGGTGTGGGCACTCAAGGCTAATTAGGACCACGGTTGTAAATAATTTCCGTGATTACTAGTTGACAAAAACAAGTCTAATTAAGTCCTGGGGTCTTAAATTACCATTTAAAAATGACACAGGAGTGGGCTAATTGGACGGATTTTCACTAAGCTATTTCACTGACACCGGGTTTGCAATCAGGGCTAATTCGGAACAGGTGTTTCCCAATTAGCCAATTTCAGTGTCCACAGGTTCTTGGGCAATCAAGGCTAAATTAGGACCAAGGTTTATTTCCCATCGCAATTTCCGGACACAGTTGTGGGCCCCAATGAATGCTCATTAGGGCCGTGTGTTTGTAATTAGCACCAATTTTTGCGTGCGACCGGGGGGGAATCCACGGCTAATTAGTAAAAAGTCTTTGAATTAGCAATTTCGTGACTAGGTTGTGGGCAATCGAGGCTACTTTCCACCAAGTGTTTTTTTCAATTCACCATTTGAGTGATGCAGGTTGTGGGCAATCAAAGGCAAATTCGGACCATGTGTTCCCAATTAGCAATTTCAGTGCCGTTAGGTGTAGGCAATCACGGCTAATTCGAAAACCAAGTGTTTTCAAATGCAATAGGAGTGGACCCATGTTGGGCAATCAAGGCTCATAGGACCAAGCGTTTCCAATAAGCAATTTCGTGTCACAGGTGTGGGACACACTGTAGTAGGACCAGGTGTTCCAATTAGCAATTTCAGTGGCCACATGTGTGGCCAATCAAGGTAAATTAGGACCAGGTGTATCATTAGCAGTTTCAGTGACACATGTGGGCCAAAAATCAAGGCCTATTTATGACCCGGGGGGTGTTTTTCCCCAAATAGCAATTTCAGCACAGGGGGTTATGCAAAATCAAGGTAATTAGGAACCAGCGATTCAATAGCATTTCAGTGACCACAGGTGTGGGCCATCAAAGCTAATTAGGACCCCGTGTTTTCCTTAGCAATTTCAGTGACACAGGTGTGGGAAATGAATGCTAACTTGTGCCCAGGATTCCTTAAAATAATTCAGTGACTACATTGTTGGCATCGAGTCTAATTAAGACCTGTGTTTTAAAAATTACCCATTTCAGTGACACAGGTGTGGGCAATCATGCTAATTCGGACACAGTTCCTAAATTAATTCAGTGATTCTCTCGTTGGAAACACAAGTTACATAAGTCCTGGTGTCTTAAATTACCAATTTCACTGACACAGAGGTGGGCAATCGAGGCCTAATTGGACCAGGATTTTCCAATAAGCATTTCACTGGACACAGGTTGTATGCAATACAGGCTAATTCGGAACCGCTGTTTGCCAAAGCCCATTTCAGTGAAACAGGTGTGGGCAATCAAGGCTCTTAGGACCAGGTATGTTCACATAGGCAATTTCAAGTGACACAGGTGTGGGTATCACGGCTAATTAGGACCAGGTGTTTGTAATTAGCAATTGAGTGAGACAGGTGTGGGGATCAAGGCAAATTGGACAAAGTGTTTCCAATTAGCAATTTAAGTGACTTAAGTGTGGGCAATCAAGGCTAATTACCACCAAGTGTTTCCAATTAACAATTTGAGTGATGCAGGTGTGGGCAATCAAGGCAAATTAGGCCCTTGTGTTTCCAATTAGCAATTTCATTGACACAGGTGTGGGCAATCAAGGCTAATTCGGAGCAAGTGTTTCCAAATAGCAATAGGAGTGACACATGTGGGGGCAATCAAGGCTAATTAGGACCAGGCGTTTCCAATTAGCAATTTCAGTGACACAGGTATGGGCAATCAAGGCTAATTAGGACCAGGTGTTTCCAATTAGCAATTTCAGTGACACAGGTGTGGGCAATCAAGGCCAGTTAGGACCTGGTATTTCCAATTAGCATGTTGAGTGACATAAATGTGGGCAATCAAGGCTAATTAGGACCATGTGTTTCCAATTAGCAATTTCAGTGAAAGAGATGTCGGCAATCAAGGCTAATTAGGACCAGTTGTTTCCCGTTAGCAATTTCAGTGACACAGGTGTGGGCAATCAAGGCTAAATAGGATGACGGTTCATAAATAATTTCACTGATTACAGTGTTGGCAAACAAGTCTAATTAAGTCCTGGTGTCTTAAATTACCAATTTCAGTGAAACAGGTGTCGGCAATAAAGGCTAATTAGGACGACGGTTAATAAATAATTTCAGTGATTACAGTGTTGCAAAGAAGTCTAATTAAGTCCTGGTGTTTAAATTACCAATTTCAATGACACAGGTGTGGGCAATCGAGGGTAATTTGGACCAGGATTTTCCAATAAGCAGTTTCAGTGACACAGGTGTTGGGAATTAAGGGTAATTAGGAACTGGTGTTTTCAATTAGCAATTTCAGGGAAACAGGTGTGGGAAATCAAGGCTAATTAGGACCAGGTGTTTCCAATTAGCAATTTCAGTGACACACGTGTGGGGAATCAAGGCTAGTTAGGACCAGGGTTCATAAATAACTTCAGTGATTAGAGTGTTGGCAAACAAGTCTAATTAAGACCTGGTGTCTTAACTTACCAATTTCAGTCACACAGTTGTGGTCAATCAAGGCGAATTAGGACCAAGTGTATCCATTTAGCAATATCAATGACACAGGTGTGGGCAATCAAGGCTAATAGGACCAGGGTTCATAAATAATTTCAGGGATTATAGTGTTGGCAATCAAGACTAATTAAGACTTGGTGTCTTAAATAACCAATTTCAGTGACACAGGTGTGGGCAATCAAGGATAATTAGGACAAAGGTACATCCCATTAGCAATTTCAGTGACACAGGTGTGGGCAATCAAGGCTATTTAGGACCAGGTGTTTCGAATTAGCAGTTTCAGTGACACAGGTGTGGGCAATCAAGGCTCATTAGGACCATGTGTTTCCAATTAGCAATTTCAGTGACACAGGTGTGGGCAATCAAGGCTAACTAGGACCAAGTGTTTCCCATTAGCAATTTCACCGACACAGGTTTAGGCAATCAAGGCTAATTAGGACCAGGGTTCATAAATAATTTCAGTGATCACAGTGTTGGCAAACAAGTCTGTTTAAGACCTGTTGTGTTAAATTACCAATTTCGGTGACACAGGTATGGTCAATCAAGGTCAATTAGGACCAGGTGTTTCCAATTAGTAATTTGAGTGACACAGGTGTGGGCAAACAAGGCTAATTAGGACCAGGTGTTTCCAATGAGCAATTTCAGTGACACAGGTGTGGGCAATCAAGGCTAATTAGGACTAGGGTTCATAAATAATTTCAAGGATTATAGTGTTGGCAATCAAGACTAATTAAGACTTGGTGTCTTAAATAACCAATTTCAGTGACACAGTTGTGGGAAATCAAGGATAATTAGGACCAAGTGTTTCTATTTTGCAATTTCAGTGACACAGGTGTGGGGTATCAAGGCTATTAAGGACCAGGTGTTTCCAATTAGCAGGTTGAGTGACACAGGTTGTGGCAATCAAGGCTAATTATGACCAGGTGTTTCTAAGTAGCAATTTCAGTGACACAGATGTCAGCAATCAAGGCTAATTAGGACCAGTTGATTCCCATTATCAATTTCAGTGACATAGGTGTGGGCAATCAAGGCTAAATAGGACCACGGTTCATAAATAATTTCAGTGATTACAGTGTTGCCAAACAAGTCTAATTAAGTCCTGGTGTCTTAAATTACCAATTTCAGTGAAACAGGTGTCCGCAATAAAGGCTAATTAGGACGACGGTTCACAAATAATTTAAGTGATTACAGTGTTGGCAAAGAAGTCTAGTTAAGTCCTGGTGTCTTAAATTACCAATTTCAATGACACAGGTGTGGGCTAATTTGGACGAGGATTTTCCAATAAGCAGTTTCAGTGACACAGTTGTTGGGAATTAAGGCTAATTAGGACCAGGATTCATAAATAATTTCAGTGAATACAGTTTTGGTAAAAGAGTCTAATTAAGACCTGGTGTCTTAAATTACCAATTTCAGTGACACAGGTGTGGGCAATCAAGGCTAATTAGGACCACGGTTGCTAAATAATTTCAGTGATTACGTAGTTGGCAAACAAGTCTAATTAAGTCCTGGTGTCTTAAATTACCAATTTCAATGACACAGGAGTGGGCTAATTGGGACTAGGATTTTCCAATAAGCTATTTCAATGACAAAGGTGTTTGCAATCAGGGCTAATTAGGAACAGGTGTTTCCAATTAGCAATTTCAGTGACACAGGTGTGGGCAATCAAGGCTAATTAGGACCAGGTATTTCCCATTAGCAATTTCAGTGACACAGGTGTGGGCAATCAAGGCTAATTAGGGCCAGGTGTTTATAATTAGCAATTTGAGTGAGACAGGTGTGGGGAATCAAGGCTAATTAGGACCAAGTGTTTCCAATTAGCAATTTAAGTGACTTAGGTGTGGGCAATCAAGGCTAATTACCACCAAGTGTTTCCAATTAACAATTTCAGTGACACAGGTGTGGGCAATCAAGGCTAATTAGGACCAGGTGTTACTAATTAGCAGTTTCAGTGACACAGGTGTGGGCAATCAAGGCTATTTAGGACCAGGTGTTTCCAATTATAAGTTTCAGTGACACAGGTGCGGGCAATCAAGGCAAATTAGGACCAGGTGTTTCCAATTAGCAATTTGAGTGACACAGTCACAGGCAATCAAGGCTGATTAGGACCAGGTGTTTTTCATGAGCATTTTCAGTGACACAGATGTGGGCAATCAAGGCTAGTTAGGACCAGGGTTCATAAATAACTTCAGTGATTAGAGTGTTGGCAAACAAGGCTAATTAAGACCTGGTGTCTTAAATTACCAATTTCAGCCAGACAGGTGTGGTCAATCAAGGCTAATTAGGACCAGGAGTATCCAATTCGCAATTTCAATGACACAGGTGTGGGCAATCAAGGCTAATTAGGACCGGGGTTCATAAATAATTTCAGGGATTATAGTGTTGGCAATCAAGACTAATTAAGACTTGGTGTCTTAAATAACCAATTTCAGTGTCACAGTTGTGGGCAATCAAGGATAATTAGGACCAAGTGTTTCTAATTCGCAGTTTCAGTGACACAGGTGTGGGCAATCAAGGCTATTTAGGACCAGGTGTTTCGAATTAGCAGTTTCAGTGACACAGGTGTGGGCCATCAAGCCTCATTTGGACCATGTGTTTCCAATTAGCAATTTCAGTGACACAGGTGAGGGCAATCAAGGCTAATTAGGACCAGGTGTTTCCCATTAGCAATTTCACTGACACAGGTTTAGGCAATCAAGGCTAATTAATACCAGGCGTTTCTAATTAGCAATTAGAGTGACACAGGTGTGGGCAATCAAGGCTAATAAGGACCAGGTGTTCCAAATTAGCAATTTCAGTGACACAGATGTGGGCAATCAAGACTAATTAGTACCAGGGTTCGAAAATAATTTCAGGGATTACAGTGTTGGCAGTCAAGACTAATTAAGACCTGGTGTCTTAAATAATCAATTTCAGTGACACAGGTGTGGGCCATCAAGCCTCATTCGGACCATGTGTTTCCAATTAGCAATTTCAGTGATACAGGTGTGTGCAATCATAGCTAAATAGGACCAGGTGTTTCTAATTAGCAGTTTCAGTGACACAGGTGTGGGTAATCAAGGCTAATTAGGACCACATGTTTCTAATAAGCAATTTGACTGATACAGGTGTGGGCAATCAAGACTAATAAGTACTAGGTGATTACAATTAGCCATTTCTGGGGACCCAGGTGTGGACAATCAAGACTAATTAGGACCAGGTGTCTCTAATTTCCAAATTGAGTGACACAGGTCTGGGCAATCAAGGCTAATTAGGACCACGTGATTCCAATTAGCAATTTGAGTAACACAGATGTGTACAATCAAGGCTAATTAGGACCAGGTGTTTCCAATTAGCAATTTGAGTGACACGGATTCTGGGAATCAAGGCTAAATAGGACCAAGTTTTTCCAATTAGCAATTTGAGTGACACGGGTGTGGGCAATCAAGGCTGATTAGGACCAGGTGTTTCGCATTACTAATTTCAGTGACACGGGTGTGGGCAATCAAGGCTAATTAGGACCAGGTGTTTCCAATTAGCAATTTCAGTGACACAGGTGTGGTCAATCAAGGCTAATTAGGACCAGGTGTTTCTAATTAGCAAGTTGAGTGACACAAGTGTGGGTAATCAAGGCTAATTAAGACCAGGTGTTTCTAATTAGCAATTTCAATGACACAGGTGTGAGCAATCAAGGCTATTTAGGACCATGGTTCATAAATAATTTCAGTGATTACAGTGTTGGCAATCAAGTCTAATTAAGACCTGGTGTATTAAATTAGAAATTACAGTGACACAGGTGTGGGCAATGAAGTATAATTAGGACCAGGGTTCATAAATATTTTCAGTGATTACAGTGTTGGCAAACAAGTCTAATTAAGACCTGGTATCTTAAATTACCAAGTTCAGTGACACAGGGGTGGGCAATCAAGGCTAATTAGGATGAGGTGTATCCAATTAGCAATTTCAGTGACACAGGTGTGGTCAGTAAAGGCTAATTAGGACCAGGTGTTTCCAATTAGCAATTTGAGTGACACAGGTGTGGGCAAACAAGGCTAATTAGGACCAGGTGTTTCTAATTAGCAATTTCAATGACACAGGTGTGGGCAATCAAGCTAATTATGACCAGGTTTTTCCGATAAGCACTTTCAGTGACACAGGTGTGGGCAATCAAGGGTAATTAGGACCAGGTGTTCCCAATTAGCAATTTCAGTGACACAGGTGTGGTCAATAAAGGCTAATTAGGACCAGGTGTTTCCAATTAGCAATTTGAGTGACACAGGTGTGAGCTATCAAGGCTAATTAGGACCAGGTTTTTCCAATTATCAATTTCAGTGACGCAGGTTTGGGCAATCAAGGCTAATTAGGACCCAGTATTTCTAAGTAGCAATTTCAGGGGCACAGGTGTGGGCAATCAAGCCTAATATGAACCAGGTATTTGTAAATAACAATTTCAGTGACACAGGGGTGGACAATTAAGGCTAATGATGACCAGGTTTTCCTAATTAATGACAATCAAGGCTAATTAGGACCTGGTGTTTCTAATTAGCAATTTCAGTGACCCAGGAGTGGACAATCAAGGCTAATTAGGACCAGGTGCTTCTAATTAGCAATTTCAGTGACACAGGTGTGGCCAATCAAGGCTAATTAGGACCAGGTATTTCTAAATAACATTTTCAGTCACACAGATGTGGACAATCAAAGATAATTACCACCAGGTTTTCCTAATTAGGGACAATCAATTCTAATTAGGACCAGGTGTTTCTAATTAGCAATATCAGTGGAATAGGTGTGGACAATCAAGGCTAATTTAGACCTGGTGTTTCTAATTAGCAATTTCAGGGAAACAGGTGTGGACAATCAAGGTTAGTTTCGAACAGGTTTTTCTAATTAGCGACAATCAAGGCTAATTAGGACCTGGTGTTTCTAATTAGCAATTTCAGTGACACAGGTGTGAACAATCAAGGCTAATTAGGACCAGGTGCTTCTAATTAGCAAATTCAGAGACACAGGTGTGGACAATCAAGGCTAATTAGGACCACCTCCATCTACTTAGCAATTTCAATGACTCAGGTGTGACCAATCAACGCTAATTTGGACCAGGTGTTTCTAATTATCGATAATCAATCTAATTAGGAACACCTGTTTCTAATTATCAATTTCAGTAACACAAGTATGGACAACCAAGGCTAATTAGAACCAGGTGCTTCTAACTACCAATTTCAGTGACACAGTTATGGCCAATCAAGGCTAATTTGGAACAGGTGTTGCTAATTAGCAATTTCAGTGACACAGGTGTCGCCAAACAAGGCTAATTAGGACCATGTGCGTCTAATTAGCAATTTCAGTGACACAGGTGTGGCCAATCAAATCTAATTTGGACCAAGTGTTTCTAATTAGCAATTTCAGGGACACAGGTGTAGACAATCAAGGCTAGTTATGACCAGGTGTTTCTAATTAGCGAAAATCAAGGCTAATTTGGTCCAGGTGTATCTAATTAGCAATTTCAGTGACACAGGTGTGGCCAATCAAGCCTAATTTGGACCAGGTATTTCTAAATAACTATTTCAGTGACACAGGTGTGGACAATTAAGGCTAAAGACGACCAGGTTTTCCTCAGTAGCGACAGTCAAGGCTAATTAGGACCTTGTGCTTCTAATTAGCAATTTCAGTGACACAGATGTGGCCAATCAACGCTAATTAGGACCACTTGCGTCTAATTAGCAATTTCGGTGACACAGGTGTGGTCAATCAAGCCTAATTTGGACCAGGTATTTCTATATAACAATTTCAGTGACACAGGGGTGGACAATTAAGGTTAATCACGACCAGGTTTTCCTAATTAGTGACAAACAAGGCTAATTTGGACCAGGTGTTTCTAATTAGCAATCTCAGGAAAACAGGTATGGAATAAAAAGGCTAGTTTCAGACTAGAAATTTCAGTGACACAGGTGTGGACAATCAAGCCTAATTAGGACCAGGTGCTTCTAATTAGCAATTTCAGTGACACAGGTGTGGAAACACAAGACTGATTAGGAACTTGAGTGTCTAATTATCAATTTCAGTGACACAGGTGTGGCCAAGCAAGGCTACTTCAGACTAGGTGCGTCTAATTAGCAATTGCACTGACACACGTTTGGACATTCAAGGCTAATTAGGTCCAAGTACGTGTAAGTAGCAATTGCACTGACACATGTATTGACAATCAAGGCTAATTAGGACCAGGTGCGTCGAACAGGTTTTTCTAATTAGCGACAATCAAGGCTAATTAGGACCTGGTGTTTCTAATTAGCAATTTCAGTGACACAGGTGTGGACAATCAAGGCTAAATAGGACCAGGTGCTTCTAATTAGCCATTTCAGTGACACAGGTGTGGACAATCAAGGCTGATTAGGACCTAGAGCTTCTAAATAGCAATTTCAGTGACACAGGTGTGGCCAATCAAGGCTAATTAGGACCACTTGTGTCTAATTAGCAATTTCGGAGACACAGGTGTGGCCAATCAATGTAATTTGTACCAGATGTTTTTAATTAGCCACAATCAAGGCTAATTAGGAGCAGGTGTTTCTAATAAGCAATTTCAGTGGCACAGGTGTGGACAATCAAGGCTTATTAGTACCTGGTGTTTCTAATTAGCAATTTCAATGACACAGGTGTGGACAATCAAGCCTAATTAGGACCAGGTGCTTCTAATTAGCAATTTCAGTGACACAGGTGTGGACAATCAAGGCTAATTAGGACCACCTCCATCTAATTAGCAATTTCAGTGACACAGGTGTGACCAATCAACCCTAATTTAGACCAGTTGTTTCTAATTAGCGAGAAACAAGGCTAATTAGGAACAGGTGTTTCGAATTAGCAATTTCTGGGAAACAGGTGTGGGCAATCAAGGCTAATTAGGACCAGGTGTCTTCATTTAGCAATTTCAGTGACACAGGTGTGGGCAATCAAGGCTAATTAGGACCAGGTGTTTCTAATTAGCAATATGAGTGAAACAGGTTTGGGCAATCAAGGCTAATTAGGACCAGGCGTTTCTAATTAGCAATTTGAGTGACACAGGTGTGGGCAATCAAGGCTAATAAGGACCAGGTGTTCCAAATTAGCAATTTCAGTGACACAGGTGTGGGCAATCAAGACTAATTAGTACCAGGGTTCGAAAATAATTTCAGGGATTACAGTGTTGGCAGTCAAGACTAATTAAGACCTGGTGTCTTAAATAACCAATTTTAGTGACACAGTTGTGGGCAATCAAAGCTAATTAGGATCAGATGTCTTCATTTAGCAATTTCAATGATACAGGTGTGGGCAATCAAGGCTAATTATGACCAGGTTTTCCTAATTAATGACAATCAAGGGTAATTAGGGTAATTTCAGTGATTACAGTGTTGGCAATCAAGTCTAATTAAGACCTGGTGTATTAAATTAGAAATTACAGTGACACAGGTGTGGGCAATGAAGTACAATTAGGACGAGGGTTCATAAATATTTTCAGTGATTACAGTGTTGGCAAACAAGTCTAATTAAGACCTGGTGTCTTAAATTACCAATTTCAGTGACACAGGGGTGGGCAATCAAGGCTAATTAGGACGAGGTGTATCCAATTAGCAATTTCAGTGACACAGGTGTGGTCAATAAAGGCTAATTAGGACCAGGTGTTTCCAATTAGCAATTTGAGTGACACAGGTGTGGGCAAACAAGGCTACTTAGGACCAGGTGTTTCTAATTAGCAATTTCAATGACACAGGTGTGGGCAATCAAGGCTAATTATGACCAGGTTTTTCCAATAAGCACTTTCAGTGACACAGTTGTGGGCAATCAAGGCTAATTAGGACCAGGTGTTTCTAATTAGCAATTTGAGTGACCCAGTTGTGGGCAATCAAGGCTCATTAGGACCAGGTGTTTCTAATTAGCAATTTCAGTGACACAGCTGTGGGCAATCAAGGGTAATTAGAACCAGGTATTTTCAATTAGCAATTTCAATGACACAGGTGTGGACAATCAATTATAATTAGGACCAGGTATTTCCAATTAGCAATTAGAGTGACACAGGTGTGGGCAATCAAGGCTAATTTGCACCAGGTGTTGCTAATTAGCAATTTGAGTGACACAGGTGTCGCAAATCAAGGCTAATTCGGAACAGGTATTTCTTAATAACAATTTCTGTGACACAGGTGTGGCCAATCAAAGCTAATCTGGACCAAGTGTTTCTAATTAGCAATTTCAGGGACACAGGTGTAGACAATCAAGGCTAGTTATGACCCGGTGTTTCTAATTAGCGAAAATCAATGCTAATTTGGTCCAGGTGTTTCTAATTAGCAATTTCAGTGACACAGGTGTGGCCAATCAAGCCTAATTTGGACCAGGTATTTCTAAATAACTATTTCAGTGACACAGGTGTGGACAATTAAGGCTAAAGACGACCAGGTTTTCCTCATTAGCGACAGTCAAGGCTAATTAGGATCTTGTGCTTCTAATTAGCAATTTCAGTGACACAGGTGTGGACAATCAAGACTAATTAGCACCAGGTGCTTCTAATTAGCAATTTCAGTGACACAGGTGTGGCCAATCAAGGCCAGTTACGACCAGGTGTTTCTAATTAGCAACAATCAAGGCTAATTAGCACCTGGTGTTTCTTTATCAATTTCAGTGACACAGGTGTGGACAACCAAGTCTATGTAGGACCAGGTTTTTTCAATTAGCAATTTCAGTGACACAGGTGTGGACAATCAAGGCTAATTAGGACCTTGTGTGTCTAATTAGCAATTTCAGTGACACCGGTGTGGCCAATCAAAGCAAATTAGTACCACGTGGGTCTAATTAGAAATTTCAGTGACACAGGTGTGGACTATCAACGCTAATTTTGACCAGGTGTTTCTAATTAGCAACAATCAAGGCTAATTAGTACCTGGTTTTTCTTTATCAATTTCAGTGACACAGGTGTGGACAACCAAGTCTATGTAGGACCAGGTTTTTCCAATTAGCAATTTCAGTGACACAGGTATATACAATCAGGGCTAATTAGGACCAGATGCATTTAATTAGTAATTTCAGTGACACAGGTGTGGCCATTCAAGGGTAATTAGAACCAGTTTTTCTAATTAGCAATTTCAGTTACACAGGTGTGGACAATCAAGGCTAATTGCGACCAGGTTTTCCTAATTAGCGACAATCAAGGCCAATTAGGACCAGGTGTTTCTAATTAGCAATTTCAGTGGCACAGGTGTTGACAATCAAAGCTTCTTTGGAACAGGTGATTCTAATTAGCAATTTCAGTGACACAGGTGTGGCCAATCAAGGCTGCTTAGGACTAGGTGGTTCTTATTAGCAATTCCAGTGACACAGGTGTGGCCAATGAAGGCTAATTAGAACCACCTGTGTGTAATTAGCAATTTCAGTGAAACAGATGTGGCCAATTAACGCTAATTTGGACCAGGTGTTTCTAACTAGCGACAATCAATGCTAATTAGGACCAGATGTTTCTAATTACCAATTTCAGTGACACAGGTGTGGTGCATCAAGCCTAATTCAGACTAGGTGCGTCTAATTACCTATTTCAATGACACAGGTGTGGACAATCAAGGCTGATCAGGACCTCGTGCATCTAATTAACAATTTCAGTGACACAGGTGTGGTGAATCAAGCCTAATTCAGACCAGGTGCGTCTAGTTAGCAATTTCAGTGACACAGGTGTGGACAATCAAGACTAATTATAACCAGGTGCGTGTAATTAGCAATTTTACTGACACAGGTGTGGCCAATCAAGGTTAATTCGGACCAGGTGTGTCTAATTAGTAATTGCAGTGTCACAGGTTTGAACAATCAAGGCTTATTAGGACCAGGTGCTTCTCATTAGAAATTTCAGTGACACAGTTGTGGCCAATCAAGTCTAATTTGGACCAGGTGTATCTAATTAACAATTTCAGTTTCACAGGTGTGGACAATCAAGGCTAATTGTGACCAGGTTTTCCTAATTAGTGACAATCAAGGCCAATTAGGACCAGGTGTTTCTAATTAGCAATTTCAGTGGCACAGGTGTTGACAATCAAGGCTTCTTTGGAACAGGTGATTCTAATTAGCAATTTCAAGGAAACAGGTGTGGACAATCAAGGCTAGTTTCGACCAGGTGTTTCTAATTAGCGACAATCAAGGATAATTAGGACCTGGTGCTTCTAATTAGCAATTTCAGAGACACCAGTGTGGCCAATCAACGCAAATTAGGACCAGGTACGTTTAATTAGCAATTTCAGGGACACGCGTGTGGCCAATCGTAGCTAATTAGGGCCAGGTGCATCTAATTAGCAATTTCAGTGCCACAGGTGTGGCCAATCAAAGCTAATTCGGACCAGGTGTCTAATTAGTAATTGCAGTGTCACAGGTTTGGACAATCTTGACTCATTATGACCATAATTGCATCTAATTAGCAATTTCTGTTCCATAGGTTTGGCCAATCAAGGCTAATTTGGAGCACGTGTTTCTAATTAGCAATTTCAGGGACACAGGTGTGGACAATCAAGACTAGTTACGATCAGGTGTTTCTAATTAGCGACAATCAAGGCTAATTAGGACCTGGTGTTTCTAATTAGCAATTTCAGTGACACAGGTTTGGCCAATCAAGGCTAATTAGAACCAGTTTTTCTAATTAGCAATTTCAGTGACACAGGTGTGGACAATCAATGCTGATTACGACCACGTGTGTCTCATTAGCAATTTTAGTGACACAGGTGTGGTGCATCAAGCCTATTTCGGATCAGGTGTGTCTAATTAGCAATTGAAGTGACACAGGTGTGGATAATTAAGACTAATTATAACCAGGTGCGTCTAATTAGCAATTTCAGTGACACAGGTGTGGCCAATCAAGGCTAATTCAGACCAGGTGTGTCTAATTAGTAATTGCAGTGTCACAGGATTGGACACTCAAGGCTAATTAGGACCAGGTGCTTCTCATTAGCAATATCAGTGACACAGGTGTGGACAATCAAGGCTGATCAGGTCCTCATGCAGCTAATTATCAATTTCAGTAACATAGGTGTGGCCGATCAAGACTAATTAGGACCACCTGCATCTAATTAGCAATTTCATTGAAAGAGGTGTGGCCTATCAACGCTAATTTGGGCTAGGTGTTTCTAATTATCAATTTCAGTGACACAGGTTTGGACAATCAAGGCTAATTAGGACCAGGTTTTTCTAATTAGCAATTCTTCTGACACAGGTGTGGCCAATCAATCCTAATTAGGATCAAGTGCGTCTAATTAGATATTTCAGTGACACAGGTGTGGCCAATCAAGGCCAATTAGTACCAGGTGCATCAAATTAGCAATTTCAGGGATACAGGTTTGGCCAATAAGGGCTAATTATGACCAGGTGCGTCTAATTAGCAATTTCAGTACGAAACATGTGACCAATCAAGGCTAATTTGGACCAAGTGTTTCAAATTAGCAATTTCAGGGACATAGGTGTGGACAATCAGGCTAGTTACGACCAAGTGTTTCAAATTAGTGACAATCAAGCTAATGATGACCTGGTGTTTCTAACTAGAAATTTCAGGGGAAGAGGTGTGGACAATCAAGGCTGCTTAGGACCAGGTGGTTCTAATTAGCAATTCCAGTGACACAGGTGTGGGCAATCAAGGCTGATTAGGACCAGGTGTGTCTAATTAGCTATTTCAGTGACACAGTTGTGGCCAATCAAGGCTAATTAGGACCACCTGTGTCTAATTAGCAATTTCAGTGAAACAGATGTGGCCAATTAATGCTAATTTGGACCAGGTGTTTCTAACTAGTGACAATCAACGCTAATTAGGACCAGGTGTTTCTAATTATCAATTTCAGTGACACAGGTTTGGACAACCAATGCTAATTAGGACCAGGTTTTTCTAATTAGCAATTCCTCTGACACAGGTGTGATCAATCAATCCTAATTAGGATCAAGTGCGTGTAATTAGCAATTTCAGTGACACAGGTGTGGATAACCAAAGCTAAGTAGGATCAGGTTTTTCTAATTAGCAATTTCAGTGACACAGATTTGGACAATCAAGGCTAATTAGGACCAGGTGCATGTAATTAGCAATTTCAGAGACACAGGTGTGGACAATCAAGGCTGATTAGGACCTCGTGCAGCTAATTAGCAATTTCAGTAACATATGTGTGGCCGATCAAGACTAATTAGGACCACGTGCGTCTAATTAGCAATTTCAGTGAAAAAGGTGTGGCCTATCAATGCTAATTTGGGCCAGGTGTTTCTAATTACCGACAATCAAGGCTAATTAGGAACAGCTGTTTCTAATTATCAATTTCAGTGACACAGGTGTGGACAACCAAGGCTAAGTATGATCAGGTTTTTCTTTTTTTTTTTCATTTTTTATTATTATTATTATTTATTCAACTGTGCGATGTGCATGTGTATATGCGTGTGCGTGTCTGTGTGTGTGTGTGTGTGTGTCTGTGTATGTGTGTGTGTAGAACCACGGATATGTCTGTGTATGTGTGTGTGTAGAACCATGGAAGAATTTGCGAACCACCATGGTCGCCTCCACCTCCTCCACCCTACCAGGACCAGAAGCACAGGCCGCTCCTGCTTCCGCCTGGCATCTATAAGTCGGACCTGGGATCCGAACTCAGGACCTTCCGCCCGCAAGGCAGAGGCTTAACCCTTGAGCCACCTCTCCAGCCCCGATCAGGTTTTCCTAATTAGCAATTTCAGTGACAACAGGTGTGGACAATCAAGGCTAATTAAGACCAGGTGCGTCTAATGAGCAATTTCAGTGACATAGTTGTGGCCAATCAAGGCTAATTTGGATCTCCTGCGTAAAATTAGCAATTTCAGTGAAAGAGGTTTGGCCAATCAACACTAATTTGGGCCACGTGTTTCTAATTAGCGACAATCAAGGCTAATTAGGAACAGCTGTTCTAATTATCAATTTCAGTGACACAGGTGTGGACAATCAAGGCTAATTAAGACCAGGTGCGTCTAATGAGCAATTTCAGTGACATAGTTGTGGCCAATCAAGGCTAATTTGGATCTCCTGCGTATAATTAGCAATTTCAGTGAAAGAGGTTTGGCTAATCAACACTAATTTGGGCCAAGTGTTTCTAATTAGCGACAATCAAGGCTAATTAGGAACAGCGGTTTCTAATTATCAATTTCAGTGACACAGGTGTGGACAACCAAGGCTAAGTAGGATCAGGTTTCTCTAATTAGCAATTTCAGTGACACAGGTATGGTCAATCAAATCTAATTAGGACCAGGTGCGTCTAATTAGCAATCTCAGTGACACAGATGTGTCCAATCAAGGCTAATTAGGACCAGGTGCCTCTAATTAGCAATTTCAGTGACACAGGTGTGGCAAATCAAGGCTAATTGCGACCAGGTTTTCCTAATTAGTGACAATCAAGGCCCATTTGTACCAGGTGTTTCTAATTAGCAATTTCAGTGGCACAGGTGTTGACAATCAAAGCTTATTTGGAACAGGTGATTCTAATTAGCAATTTCAAGGAAAAAGGTGTGGACAATCAAGGCTAGTTTCGACCAGGTGTTTCTAATTAGCGACAATCAAGGATAATTAGGACCTGGTGCTTCTAATTAGCAATTTCAGAGACACAAGTGTGGCCAATCAACGCAAATTAGGACTAGGTACGTTTAATTAGTAATTTCATGGACACAGGTGTGGCCAATCGTGGCTAAATAGGGCCAGGTGCATCTAATTAGCAATTTCAGTGACACAGGTGTGGCCAATCAAGGCTAATTCGGACCAGGTGTGTCTAATTAGTAATTGCAGTGTCACAGGTTTGGACAATCTTGACTCATTATGACCATAATTGCATCTAATTAGCAATTTCCGTGCCATAGGTGTGGCCTATCAACGCTAATTTGGGCCAGGTATTTCTAATTAGTGACAATCAAGGCTAATTAGGAACAGCTTTTTCTAATTATCAATTTCAGTGACACAGGTGTGGACAACCAAGGCTAAGTACGATCAGGTTTTTCTTTTTTTTATTTTTTATTATTATTATTATTATTTATTCAACTGTGCGCATGTGCGTGTGTATATGCATGCGCGTGTCTGTGTGTGTGTGTGTGTGTCTGTGTATGTGTGTGTGTAGAACCACGGATGTGTCTGTGTATGTGTGTGTGTAGAACCACAGACGAATTTGTGAACCACCATGGACGCCTCCACCAACTCCGCCCTACCAGGACCAGAAGCACAGTCCGCTCCTGCTTCCGCCTGGCATCTATACGTGGGACCTGGGATCCGAACTCAGAACTTTCCGCCTGCAAGGCGGAGGCTTAACCCTTGAGCCACCTCTCCAGCCCCGATCAGGTTTTTCTAATTAGCAATTTCAGTGACACAGGTGTGGACAATCAAGGCTAATTAAGACCAGGTGCGTCTAATGAGCAATTACAGTGACATAGTTGTGGCCAATCAAGGCTAATTTGGATCTCCTGCATATAATTAGCAATTTCAATGAAAGAGGTTTGGCCAATCAACACTAATTTGGGCCAAGTGTTTCTATTTAGCGACAATCAAGGCTAATTAGGAACAGCTGTTTCTAATTATCAATTTCAGTGACACAGGTGTGGACAACCAAGGCTAAGTAGGATCAGGTTTTTCTAATTAGCAATTTCAGTGACACAGGTATGGTCAATCAAGTCTAATTAGGACCAGGTGCGTCTAATTAGCAATCTCGGTGACACAGATGTGTCCAATCAAGGCTAATTAGGACCAGGTGCCTCTAATTAGCAATTTCAGTGACACAGGTGTGGCAAATCAAGGCTAATTGCGACCAGGTTTTCCTAATTAGCGACAATCAAGGCCAATTTGGACCAGGTGTTTCTAATTAGCAATTTCAGTGGCACAGGTGTTGACAATCAAGGCTTCTTTGGAACAGGTGATTCTAATTAGCAATTTCAAGGAAACAGGTGTGGACAATCAAGGCTAGTTTCGACCAGGTGTTTCTAATTAGCGACAATCAAGTATAATTAGGACCAGGTGCTTCTAATTAGCAATTTCAGTGACACAGGTGTGGCCAATCAACGCAAATTAGGACCACGTGGGTGTAATTAGAAATTTCAGTGACACAGGTGTGGGCAATCAATACTAATGTTGACCATGTGTTTCTAATTAGCGACATGAAGGCTAATTATGACCTGGTGTTTCTAATTAGCAATTTCAGTGACACAGGTGTTGCCAATCAAGGCCAATTAGGAGCACCTGCGTCTAATGAGCCATTTCAGTGAAAGAGGTGTGGCCAATCAAGGCCAGTTACGACCAGGTGTTTCTAATTAGCCACAATCAAGGCTAATTATCACCTGGTGTTTCTTTATCAATTTCAGTGACACAGGTGTGGACAACCAAGGCTATGTAGGACCAGGTTTTTCCAATTAGCAATTTCAGTGACACAGGTGTGGACAATCAAGGCTGATTAGGACCTCGTGTGTCTAATTAGCAATTTCAGTGACACAGGTGTGGCCAATCAACGCAAATTAGGACAACGTGGGTCGAATTAGAAATTTCAGTGACACAGGTGTGGACAATCAACGCTAATTTTGACTAGGTGTTTCTAATTAGCGACAAGGAAGGCTAATTACGACCTGGTGTTTCTAATTAGCAATTTCAGTGACACAGGTGTGGACAATCAAGGCTAATTAGGACCAGGTTTCTCTAATTAGCACTTTCAGTGACACAGGTCTGGACAATCAATGCTGATTAGGACCACCAGCGTCTAAGTAGCAATTTCAGTGACATAGGTGTGGCCAATCAAGGCTAATTAGGACCACCTGTGTCGAATTAGCCATTTCAGTGAAAGAGGTGTGGCAAATCAAGGCCAGTTATGACCAGGTGTTTATAATTAGCAACAATCAAGGCTAATTAGCACCTGGTTTATCTTCATCAATTTCAGTGACACAGGTGTGGACAACCAAGTCTATGTAGGACCAGGTTTCTCCAATTAGCAATTTCAGTGACACAGGTGTGGACAATCAAGGCTAATTAGGACCAGGTGCGTCTAATTAGCAATTTCAGTGACACAGGTGT
The DNA here is from genome assembly GCA_023101885.1 of Typhlomys cinereus. Lineage (NCBI taxonomy): Eukaryota > Metazoa > Chordata > Mammalia > Rodentia > Platacanthomyidae > Typhlomys > Typhlomys cinereus. The sequence goes on along the minus strand of JALPQD010000302.1, from coordinate 2,415,051 downwards.
GGACATTCAAGACTAATTAGGACCAGGAGCGTCTAATTAGCAATTTCAGTGACACAGGTGTGGACATTCAAGACTAATTAGGACCAGGAGCGTCTAATTAGCAATTTCAGTGACACAGGTGTGCATAATCAAGACTAATTAGGACCAGGTGCGTCTAATTAGCAATTTCAGTGGCACAGTTGTGGACAATCAAGGCTAGTTTGGACCAGGTGTTTCTAATTAGAAATTTCAGGGAAACAGGTGTGGACAGTAAAGTCTAGTTTTGACCATGTGTTTCTAATTAGTGACAATCAAGGCTAATCAGCACCTGGTGTTTCAAATTAGCAATTTCAGAGACATAGTGTGGACAATCAAGGATAATTAGGACCAGGTGGTTCTAATTAGCAATTCCAGTGACACAGGTGTGGACAATCAAGGCTGATTAGGACCAGGTGCGTCTAATTAGCAATTTCAGTGAAACAGCTGTGGCCAATTAACGCTAAATTGGACCAGGTGTTTCTAACTAGGGACAATCAATGCTAAATAGGACCAGGTGTTTCTAATTATCAATTTCAGTGACACAGGTTTTATACAACCAAGGCTAATTAGGACCAGGTTTTTCTAATTAGCAATTTCTCTGACAGGGGTGTGGCCAGTCAATCCTAATTAAGATCAGGTGCGTCTAATTAGCAATTTCAGTGACACACGTGTGGCCAATCAAGGCAAATTCGGACCAGGTGTGTCTAATTAGCAATTTCAGTGACACAGATGTGGCCAATCAACGCAAATTAGGACCATGTGGGTCTTATTAGAAATTTCATTGACACAGGTGTGGACAATCAACGCTAATTTTGACCAGGTTTTTCTAATTAGCGACAATGAAGGCTAATTACGACCTGGTGTTTCTAATTAGCAATTTCAGTGATACAGGTGTGGACAATCAAGGCTAATTAAGACTAGGTTTTTCTAATTAGCACTTTCAGTGACACAGTGTGGAGAATCAACGCTGATTAGGACCACCTGCGTCTAATTAGCCATTTCAGTGAAAGAGGTGTGGCCAATCAAGGCCAGTTATGATCAGGTGTTTCTAATTACCAACAATCAAGGCTAATTAGCACCTGGTGTTTCTTTATCAATTTCAGTGACACAGGTGTGGACAACCAAGTCTATGTAGGACCAGGTTTTTCCAATTCGCAATTTCAGTGACACAGTTGTGGACAATCAAGGCTAATTAGGACCAGGTGCGTCTAATTAGCAATTTCAGTGACACAGGTGTGGACAATCAAGGCTAGTTTGGACCAGGTGTTTCTAATTAGAAATTTCAGGGAAACAGGTGTGGATAATCAAGTCTAGTTTTGACCAGGTGTTTCTAATTAGTGACAATCAAGTCTAATTATCACCTGGGGTTTCAAATTAGCAATTTCAGAGAAATAGGTGTGGACGATCAAGGCTAATTAGGACCAGGTGGTTCTAATTAGCAATTCCAGTGACACAGGTGTGGACAATCAAGGCTGTTTAGTACCTCATGCATCTAATTAGCAATTTCAGTGACACAGGTGTGGCCAATCAAGGCTAATTAGGACCACCTGTGTTTAATTAGCAATTTCAGTGAAAGAGGTGTGGCTAATCAAGCCTAATTTGGACCAGGTGTTTCAAATTAACATTTTCAGTTAGAAAGGTGTGGACAATAAAGGCTAATTAGGACAAGGTGCGTCTAATTAGCAATTTCAGTGACACAGTTGAGGCCAATCAACGCCAATTAGTACCAGGTCCGTCTAATTAGCAATTTCAGTGACACAGGTGTGGAGAATCAACGCTATGTAGGACCAGGTGCTTCTAATTAGCCATTTCAGTGAAAGAGGTGTGGCCAACCAAGGCCAGTTATGACCAGGTGTTTCTAATTAGCAACAATCAAGGCTAATTAGCACCTGGTGTTTCTTTATCAATTTCAGTGACAGAGGTGTGGACAACCAAGGCTATGTAGGACCAGATTTTTCCAATTAGCAATTTCAGTGACACAGGTGTGGACAATCAACGCGAATGAGGATCAGGTGCGTCTAATTAGCAATTTCAGTGGCACAGGGGTGGACAGTTGAGGCTAGTTTGGACCAGGTGTTTCTAATTAGCAATTTCAGTGACACAGGTGTGGCCAATGAAGGCAAATTCAGACCAGGTGCGCCTAATTAGCAATTTTAGTGATACAGGTGTGGCCAATTAAGGATAATTCGGACCAGGTGCGTCTAATTAGCAATTGCACTGATAGAGGTTTGGACAATCAAGCCTAATTAAGACTAGGTGCATCTAATTAGCAATATCAGTGTCACAGGTTTGAACAATCAAGGCTTATTAGGACCAGGTGCTTCTCATTAGGAATTTCAGTGACACAGTTGTGGCCAATCAAGTCTAATTTGGACCAGATGTTTCTAATTAACAATTTCAGTGACACAGTTGTGGACAATCAAGGGTAATTCGGAACAGGTGCGTCTAATTAGCAATTGCAGTGACTCAGGTGAGGCCAATCAAGGTCAATTAGTACCAGGTCCGTCTAATTAGCAATTTCAGTGACACAGGTGTGGACAATCAAGGCTGATTAGGACCTCGTGCATCTAATTAGCAATTTCAGTGACACAGGTGTGGCCAATCAAGCCTAATTTGGACCATGTGTTTCTAATTAGCAATTTCAGAGACACAGGTGTGGACAATCAAGGCTAGTTACCACCAGGTGTTTCTAATTAGCGACAATCAAGGCTAATTAGGACCTGGTGTTTCTAATTAGCAATTTCAGTGACACAGGTGTGGACATTCAAGGCTAATTAGGACCAGGTTTTTCTAATTAGCTACTTAAGTGACACAGGTGTAGCCAATGAAGGCTAAATAGGAACGGGTGCTTCTAATTACCAAATATGGTGCCACAGGTGTGGCCAATCAAATCTAATTTGCACCAGGTGTATCTAATTAACATTTTCAGTGACACAGGTGCGGCCAATCAGGGCTAAATAGGACCAGGTGCGTCTAATTTGCAATTTCAGTGACACAGGTGTGGACAATCAAGTATAATTATAACCAGGTTTTCCTAATTAGGGACAATCAAGGCTAATTAGGACCAGGTGTTTCTAATTAGCAATTTCAGTGTCACAGGTGTGGACAATCAAGGCTAAATTGGACCAGGTGTTTCTAATTAGCAATTTCAGTGAATCAGGTGTGGAAAATCAAGGCTCGTTTCAACCAGGTGTTTCTAATTAGTGACAATGAACGCTAATTAGCTACTGGTGTTTCTGATTAGCAATTTCAGTGACACAGGTGTGGACAATCAAGACCAACTAGGACCAGGTTTTTCTAATTATCGACAATCAAGGCTAATTAGGAAGAGATGTTTCTAAGTATCAATTTCAGTGACACAGGTGTGGACAACCAAGGCTAAGTACGTCCAGGTTTTTCTAATTAGCAATTTCAGTGACACAGGTGTGGACAATCAAGGCTAATTAGGACCAGGTGATTCTAATTAGTGACAATCAAGACTAATTAGGACCAGGTGCGTCTAATTAGTAATTTCAGGGTCATAGGTGTGGAAAACCAAGGCTGATTAGGACCACGTGTGTTTAAATAGCAATTTCAGTAACTCATGTGTGGCCAATCAAGGCTAATTAGGAACAGGTGCGTCTAACTAACAATTTCAGTGACACAGGTGTGGCCAATCATGGCTACTTAGGACAAGTTACGTCTAATTAGCAATTTCAGTTACACACGTGTGGCTAATCAAGGCTAAATAAGACCATGTGCTTCTAAGTAGCAATTTCTGTGTTGACAATCAAGGCTTATTTTAAACAGGTGTTTCTATTTATCAATTTGAGGAAAAAAGTTGTGGACAATCAAGTCGAGTTTCGACCAAGTGTTTATAATTAGCGAAAATCAAGGCTAATTAGTACCTGTTGTTTCTAATTAGCAATTTCAGTGACACAGGTGTGGGCAATCAAAGCTAATTAGGACCAGGTGTTTCTAATTAGCGAAAATCAGGGCTAATTAGGAACAGCGGATTCTAATTATCCATTTCAGTTACTCAGGTGTGGACAACCACGGCTAAGTAGGACCAGATATTACTAATTAGCAATTTCAGTGACAGGTGTGGACAATCAAGGCTAATTAGTTCCAGATGCGTCTAATTAGCAATTCAGTGACACAGGTGTGGCCAATCAAGGCTAATTTGGACCAAGTGTTTCTTATTAGCAATTTCAGGGACACAGGTGTGGACAATCAAGGCTAGTTACCACCAGGTGTTTCTAATTAGCGACAATCAAGGCTAATTAGGACCTGGTGTTTCTAATTAGCAATTTCAGTGACACAGGTGTGGACAATCAAGGCTGATTACGACCACATGTGTCTCATTAGCAATTTCAGTGACACAGATGTGGACAATCAAGGCTAATTCGGACCAGGTGTGTCTAATTAGTAATTGCAGTGTCACAGGTTTGAACAACCAAGGCTAATTTGGACCACGTGCTTCAAAGTAGCAATTTGAGGGACACAGGTGTGGTCAATCAGGCTAGTTACGACCAAGTGTTTCAAATTAGTGACAATCAAGCTCATTATGACCTGGTGTTTCTAACTAGCAATTTCAGTGACACAGGTGTGGACAATTAAGGCTAATGAGGAACAGTTTATGTAATTAGCAATTTCAGTGCCACAGTTGTGGACAATCAAGGCTGATTAGTACCATGTGCGTCTAATTAGAAATTTCAGTGACACAGGTGTGGACAATCAATGCTGATTAAGACAATGTGTGTCTAATTAGCCATTTCAGTGACACAGGTGTGGCCAATCAAGGCTAATTGGGCCCACGTGCTTATACTTAGCAATTTCAAGGAAACAGGTGTGGAAAATCAAGGCTAGTTACAAACAGGTTTTTCTAATTAGCGACAATCAAGGCTAATTAGTACCTGGTGTTTCTAATTAGCAATTTCAGTGACACAGGTTTGGATACTCAATGATAATTAGGACCATGTGCTTCTAATTAGCAATTTCAGTGACACAGGTGTGGACAATCAAGGCTGATTAGGACCTCATGCATCTAATTAGCCATTTCAGTGTCACAGGTGTGGACAATCAATGCTAATTTGGAACAAGTGTTTCTAACTAGAGACAATCAAGGCTAATTCGGACCAGGTGCGTCTAATTAGCAATTTCAATGACACAGGTGTGGACAATCAAGGCTAATTCGGACCAGGTGTGTCTAATTAGAAATTGCAGTGACACAGGTTTGGACAATCAAGGCTAATTAGGACCAGGTGCTTCTAATTAGCAATTTCAGTGAAACAGGTGTGGACAATCCAGGCTGATCAGTACCTCGTGTAGCTAATTAGCAATTTCAGTGCATAGGTTTGGCCAATCAAGGCTAATTAGGACCACCTGCGTCTATTGCCAATATCAGTGAAAGAGGTGTGGCCAATCAACGCTAATTTGTGCCAGGTGTTTCTTATTAATGACAATCAAGGCTAATTAGGAACAGCTGTTTCTAATTATCAATTTCAGTGACACAGGTGTGGACAACCAAGGCTAAGTAGGATCAGGTTTTTCTAATTAGCCATTTCAGTGACACAGGTTTGGACAATCAAGGCTAACTAGGACCAGGTGCATCTAATTAGCAATTTCAGTGATACAGGTGTGGCCAATCAAGGCCAATTAGTACCAAGTGCGTCTAATTAGCAATTTCAGGGACACAGGTGTGGCCAATCGTGGCTGATTAGGGCCAGGTGCATCTAATTAAAAATTTCAGTGCCACAGGTGTGGCCAATCAAGGCTCATTTGGACCAAATGTTTCTAATTAGCAATTTCAGGGACACAGGTGTGGCCAATTAAGGCTAGTTAAGACCAGGTGCATCTAATTAGCAATTTCCGTGCCACAGGTGTGGCCAATCAAGGATATTTCGGACCAGGTGTCTCTAATTAGTAATTGCAGTGTCACAGGTTTGGACAATCTTGACTCATTATGACCAGGTGCGTCTAATTAGCAATTTCCCTGCCACAGGTGTGGCCAATCAAGGCTATTTTGGAGCAAGTGTTTCTAATTAGCAATTTCAGGGACACAGGTGTGGACAATCAAGGCTAGTTATGATCAGGTGTTTCTAATTAGCGACAATCAAGGCTAATTAGTACCTGGTGTTTCTAATTAGCAATTTCAGTGACACAGGTGTGGCCAATCAAGGCTAATTAGAACCAGTTTTTCTACTTAGAAATTTCAGTGACACAGGTGTGGACAATCAAGGCTGATTACGACCACATGTGTCTCATTAGCAATTTCAGTGACACAGATGTGGACAATCAAGGCTAATTCGGACCAGGTGTGTCTAATTAGTAATTGCAGTGTCACAGGTTTGAACAACCAAGGCTAATTAGGACCAGGTGCTTCTAATTAGCAATTTCAGTGACACAGGTGTGGACAATCAAGGCTAGTTATGATCAGGTGTTTCTAATTAGCGACAATCAAGGCTAATTAGTACCTGGTGTTTCTAATTAGCAATTTCAGTGACACAGGTGTGGCCAATCAAGGCTAATTAGAACCACTTTTTCTAATTAGCAATTTCAGTGACACAGGTGTGGACAATCAAGGCTGATTACGACCACATGTGTCTCATTAGCAATTTCAGTGACACAGATGTGGACAATCAAGGCTAATTCGGACCAGGTGTGTCTAATTAGTAATTGCAGTGTCACAGGTTTGAACAACCAAGGCTAATTAGGACCAGGTGCTTCTAATTAGCAATTTCAGTGACACAGGTGTGGACCATCAAGGCTGATCAGGACCTCGTGCAGCTAATTAGCAATTTCAGTGACATAGGTATGGCCAATCAAGGCTAATTATGACCACCTGCGTCAACTTAGCAATATCAGTGAACGAGGTGTGGCCAATCAATGCTAATTTGGGCCACGTGTTTCTAATTAATGACAATCAAGGCTAATTAGGAACAGCTGTTTCTAATTATCAATTTCAGTGACACAGGTGTGGACAACCAAGGCTAAGTAAGATCAGCTTTTTCTAATTAGCAATTTCAATGACACAGATGTGGACAATCAAGGCTAATTCGGTCCAGGTGTGTCTAATTAGTAATTGCAGTGTCACAGGTTTGAACAACCAAGGCTAATTAGGATCAGGTGCCTCTAATTAGCAATTTCAGTGACACAGGTGTGGCCAATCAAGGCTGATGAGGACCTCGTGCAGCTAATTAGCAATTTCAGTGACACAGGTGTGGCCAATCAAGTCTAATTTGGACCAGGTGTATCTAATTAACAATTTCAGTTACACAGGTGTGTACAATCAAGGCTAATTGCGACCAGGTTTTCCTAATTAGCGACAATCAAGGCTAATTAGGACCGCCTGCGTCTAATTAACCATTTCAGTGAAAGAGGTTTGGCCAATCAAGGCCAGTTACAACCAGGTGTTTCTAATTAGCAACAATCAAGGCAAATTATCACCTGGTGTTTCTTTATCAATTTCAGTGACACAGGTGTGGACAACCAAGGCTGTGTAGGACCAGGTTTTTCCAATTAGCAATTTCAGTGACACAGGTGTGGACAATCAAGGCTAATTAGGAACAGGTCGTCTAGTTAGCAATTTCAGTAACACAGGTGTGGCCAATCAACTCAAATTAGTACCACGTGGATCTAATTAGAAATTTCAGTGACACAGGTGTGGACAATCAACGCTGATTTTGACTAGGTGTTTCTAATTAGTGACAATGAAAGCTAAGTACAACCTGGTGTTTCTAATTAGCAATTTCAGTGACACAGGTGTGGACAATCAAGGCTAATTAAGACCAGGTTTTTCTAATTAGCAATTTCAGTAACACAGGTGTGGACAATCAAGGCTAATTAGGACCAAGTTTTTCTTTTTTTTTTTTTTTAAGATTTATTTATTTATTTATTTTTACTATTAACCAGAGTTCTTTTTTTTTCCTTTTTTTATTAAAAATTTAATTATACATTTTAAAATTTTTTACCAGTTCCCTCCCTCCCCCCTCCTCTCCCTGAACCCCTCCTCCACCTCCCCTTCCCCCAGTGCCTCCCCCCAATTCCCAGAGCGTCCTTTATTGTGTACGCCTAACTCTCCACTGGGTCCTCCTCTCCGATGACATATAAGGACAAAGTGGCATTTCCATAAGCCCTTTCTCTTGTTCCCCTTAAGCATAAGATCACTACTATGGCTGTCAATCCCTTGCCTCCAGGGGTCTCGGTGCCCTTAACATATGCTAGACTTTATGAGGGCAACAGTGCGCTGGACATTGCACAGGGCATGCAAAGTCCCATTATGATTGCTTTGGCCCCAACTATTGTTGAGAATCTTGCAAATCGTTGCTCCTCCCATCCTTTTGCTCTTACAATCTTACCGCCTCCTCTTCTGCAAATGTCCCTGAGCTCCAGGATGGGGAGAGATTAGGCTGTCCTAGTTCTATGTGATTGATATAGAGTCTCTGAAGTTCTGGATTGTGGTTTGTTGATTTTCTTTTGCAGTTTTGCTGCTCCTGCAATTCCCTTCACTCCATTCTGCTGGGCACTGTATGTCACCCCCTGGCCAGAGACAAAAAGCTGTTAAACTGGAGTCTTGTTGTAATAGCACATTCAAGGGTAGATGTAATAAGAGTAGGAAACCTCACTGAGGGAGGGGTCCATCACCCATTTGCAAAATGATTACTTTTTATCTGCTAGACTATATGCCCTCCCCTTCTGGTGAGATCAGGAAAGAACGTCTGTGAACTTAACCAGGTTTCTCATTACTTACTTTCAGACCTTGATGGAGGCCTATTTTCTCTGCTGTAACATGGTCCCCTCTCTCCTTGTTTCTGGTGTGGCCCTCCTAACCCATCTCTCTTGTTCATAATCCTTGCAATTACTGTATTACATAGGTTTACTTTTGAGTGTCTCAATGTGGGCTGGGTGAGTTTGGTACTAGGAGCCACCTATTAGGGAGTACATACGGCGCCTAATTTTCTGGGTTTGGGATACTTCACTTAATATAATTCTTTCTAATGACATCCATTTCCCAGCAAATTCCAGTAATTCATCATTTTTGATGGCTGAGGAGTACTCCATTGTATAGATGTACCACAGTTTCCTTATCCACTCGTCAACTGTTGGACATTTAGGTTGATTCCATGACTTTGCTATTGTAAACAGTGCTGCTATGAACATGGTCGAGCTTGTGCTATCGTGGCGAACCTCTGCTGCATGGGGGGTTATTCCCAAAAGTGGGATAGCAGGGTCATATGGCATTTCAATCTTTAATTTCTTTAAGAATCTCCAGACGGCTCGCCAGAGTGGCTGTATGAGCCTGCATTCCCACCAACAATGTAGGAGAGTTCCCCTCTCTCCACATCCTCTCCAGCATTTGTCGTTGTTTGTATTGTGGATTTTTGCCATCCTGACCGGGGTGAGATGATATCTCAGGGAAGTTTTGATTTGCATTTCCCTGATGGCGAAGGAAGTGGAGCATTTTTTAAGATAATTGTTAGACATTTTAATTTCATCCCTGGTAAAGTTTCTTTGAAGTTCCAGGGCCCATTTTTTAATTGGGCCAGTGTTTTCCTTGGAGTTTAGTTTTCAAAGTTCTTTGTGCACTCTGGACAGTAGAGCTCCATCAGATATGTGGTTAGTGAAGATTTTCTCCCATTCTGTGGGTTGCCTTTGAGCTCGTGTGACAATCTCTTTATCTGAACAGAAGCTCTTTAATTTCACAAGATCCCAACTGTTGAGAGTTGGTAGCAGTGACTGTGCCATTGGATGTCTGTTTAGGAAGTGTTGGCCTAGCCCAATCAGCTCGAGGGAGTTCCCTATCCTTTCAACTATGGTTTTTAAAGTCTCTGGCCTGATATCAAGGTCCTTGATCCATTTGGAATTAAGTCTTGTACATGGTGACAAGTACGGGTCCAGCTTTAATCTTCTGCATGTGGAGATCCAGTTTTGCCAGCACCATTTGTTGAAGATGCTGTTCTTTTTACATTGGATTCTTTGGGCCCCTTTGTCAAAGACCAAATGGCTGTACCTTTGTGGGCTTATATCTGGGTCTTCAATCCTTATCCATTGATCTGTGTGTCTATTTTGGAGCCAGTACCAGGCTGTCTTTATAACTATGGATTTGTAGTATAGACTTAGGTTTGGTATGGTAATACCTCCAGCTGTGTTTTTGTTACTCAGGATTGTTTTTGCTATCCTGCGTCTTTTGTGCCTCCATATGAACTTTGAGATTGTTTGGTCAACTTCTTTGAAGAATTGCTTTGGGATTTTGATTGGTATAGCATTGAATCTGTATATTGCCTTTGGTAGGATGGTCATTTTTACAATGTTGATTCTGCCAATCCAGGAACAAGGGAGGTCTTTCCACCTTCTGGTGTCTTCTGTAGTTTCTTTCTTTAGGGTTTTAAAGTTTTCATTGTAAAGGTCTTTTACCTCCTTAGTTAGGTTTATACCAAGGTATTTCATTTTTTTAGGGGTTATAGTAAATGGTATGGTTTCTCTCAAGGCTTTTTCACTTCATTCTTTCTCGGCATATAGGAAGGCCTCTGATTTTTGCACATTTATTTTGTATCCTGCCACCCTGCTGAACTTCTCAATTAGTTCCAGGAGCTTCCTGGTGGAGTTTTTGGGATCACTCAGGTATAAGATCATGTCATCTGCAAATAGGGATAGCTTGACTTCTTCCTTGCCGATTTGAATCCCTCTTATGTCCCTTTCTTGTCTTATGGCTTCAGCTAAGACTTCAAGTACAATATTGAATAGAAGTGGTGAGAGTGGACAGCCTTGTCTAGTTGCTGATCGAAGTGGGAATGATTCCAATTGTTCCCCATTGAGCATAATCCTTGCTGTGGGCTTGTTGTATACAGCTTTTATTATATTGATTAAGGTTCCTTCCATTCCCACTGTCTCTAGCGTTTTGATCATAAAAGGCTGTTGGATCTTGTCAAAAGCTTTTTCTGCATCTATCGAGAGTATCATGTGGTCTTGGACTTTGGACTGGTTTACATGATGAATTACATTTATTGATTTGCGTATGTTGAACCAACCTTGTGTGCCGGGGATGAAGCCTACTTGGTCCCCATGAATGATCTTTTTAATATGTTTTTGAATCCGATTTGCTAAGACTTTGTTGAGAATCTTTGCGTCTGTGTTCATCAGGGAGATCGGCCTATAGTTTTCTTTTTTAAGTGAATCTTTATTAGGTTTTGGGATTAAAACGATTTTAACTTCATAGAAGGAATTTGGTAGTGTTCCTTCCTTTGCTATTTGATGGAACAGTTTAAGGAGTATTGGTGTTATTAACTCCTTAAATGTCTGGTAGAACTCTGTGCTGAATCCATCTGGTCCAGGACATTTTTTGGTGGGAAGATTCGAGATTACTTCCTCAATTTCCTTATATGCTATAGGACTATTTAAATAATTCACAACTTCCTGATTCAATTTAGGTAAGTTGTGTTTACTTAGAAATTCATCCATCTCTTTTGTGTTGTCAAACTTCACAGAGTATAAGTTTTTGAAATATGATGTTATAATTCTCTGGATTTCTTGGGTATCAGTAGTGATAACTCCATGTTCATTTCTAATTTTGTTAATTTGGGTTTTCTCTCTCTTGCTTTTGGTTAGTTTAGCTAGGGGTGTATCAATCTTGTTGATTTTTTCAAAGAACCACCTTTTTGATTGGTTGGTTTTTTCTATCGTTTCTTAGTCTCGATTTCAGATATTTCTCCCCTTATTTTGCTAATCTCTTCTCTTCTACTGCTTTTGGGATCAGATTGCTCTAGTTTCTCTAAAGCTTTAAGCTGCATTGTTAAGTTGTTTATTCTGATGTTTCCATTTTTTTGACGTGGGCATCAAGAGCTATGAACTTTCCTCTTAGAACAGCTTTCATTGTGTCCCAGAGATTTTGGTAAGTTGTATTTTCGTTATCATTCACTTTCAGGAAATCTTGAATTTCCTTTTTAATTTCTTCCTGAATCCAGTTCTCATTCAGCATCATAGTGTTAAGTTTCCAGGAGTTAGTGTATTTTCTCTTGTTTGATGTGTTGTGGATGTCCAGCTTTAGGCCGTGGTGGTCTGATAGGGCACAGGTTAGAATTTCAACTTTCTTGTATATGTGTAGATTCATTTTGTGGCCCAATATGTGATCTATTTTGGAGAAAGTTCCGTGTGCTGCTGAGAAAAATGTGTATTCTTTGGTGCGTGGGTGAAAAGTTCGATAGAGATCTGTGAGGTCCATTTCTTTCAGGGTTTGATTAAGTTCCAAAGTGTCTCTGTTAAGCTTTTGACCTGTTGATCTATCCCATGTAGAGAGGGCGGTGTTGAAGTCCCCAAGAATTATCGTTTGGGGGTTGATTTCTTGCTTTAGACGCTGTAGGGTTTTCTTAATGAATGTGGAGGGGCCCGTATTGGGTGCATATATGTTCAGTATTGTGAAATCTTCCTGGTGAATTGTACCTGTGACTAAAATGTAGTATCCATCCGTGTCTCTTATAATTTTTTTTGGTTTGAAATCCACTTTGTCTGATATCATAATGGCTACCCCTGCCTGTTTTCTGCTTCCATTTGCTTGTAGAATTGTTGACCAGCCTTTTATTTTTAGAGCGTGCCTATCTTTTGTGGTGAGATGGGTTTCCTGCAGGCAACAGATTGATGGATTGTGATTTTTAATCCAAGTTTGTAATCTGTGTCTCTTGATCGGTGAATTAAGTCCATTAACATTTAGTGTTGTAATGGAGAAACTATTGTTAATTCCAGACATTTATTATGTTTAGTAGCTTTTATAAGTATATTGCTTCGCTTTTAATGGTGTTATATTTGCCTTCTGTTCTCCTGGATATGCCTGTTTTTTTCTTCACGCTTGAGTATCATTTCTAGCAGTTTTTGAAGGCCTGGTTTGGTGGCCATGTATCCCTTAAAGTTGTCTTTGTGCTGGAAAATTTTTCTTTCTCCCTCGATCATGACTGATAGTTTTGCAGGGTAAATCAGCCTGGGTTGACATTTTTGTTCATTCAATACTTGAAGTATGTCTCTCCAAGCTCTTCTTGAGTTTACTGTTTCGACTGCGAAGTCATTTGTTATTTTAATAGGTTTGCCTTTAAAAGTGACTTGTTTTTTCTCCCTTGAAGCTCTCAGCACCAGTTCTTTATCTTGAATGTGGAGTGTTTTAACTATTATTTGCCGCGGTGTGCTTCTGTTTTGGTCATATCTGTTTGGGGTGCAGAATGCCTCTTGTATATGAATGGGCCTCTCTTTTTTTAGATGAGGAAAGTTTTCCTTGAGGATCGTTTGAAAAATTTCCTCAGGGGTGGTATTTTGAGATTCTTGCTCTGGTATTCCATGAATACGCATGTTAGGCTTCTTCAGGGTGTCCCATATCTCTTGGATATTTCTCTCAAGTATCTTTTTGGCTTTAACAACCTCTTCCATTGAGCTGGTTAGTACTCCCACTTTATCTTCAAGGTCTGAAATTCTGTTTTCTGCTTCATTAGTTCTGTTAATAAGACTCTCTGTGGCGTTCTGGGTTGAAGATAACTTGTCTTTTAGCTCAGTTTTAAATTCTGCTTAAGTATGTTTTAACTGCTCTATGCCACTTTTTGTTTCTTGCACTGTTTTTCTCAACTCCTCCAGATGTCTGTTGTGTTCCTCTTCAAAGCAGTTGATTCGATTATGTAATTCCTCCCGGATTTCCTCTTTCATAGTATTGAACATGGTAATGATCATATTTTGGAAGACCTTATCCTGGGTGAGGCTTTCTTGGCCTTTTCCCACGGGTTTGTTCTTGTTGGAGTCTAGGGCGCGGGGTGAGGCCCCGCTGGACCGCGTGCGTGTCCCGACCAGCGGAGCAGGGTGGGGTGAAAAGGGAGGATGGGCGCATCAGCGTGGAGCTAATTAACCCGAGGGCAGCTAGGGCGGGGCCCGGGCACAGGGGGATGTCCTCCTCGTCCCTCGGCCCCTGCGCAGCTCCGGCTGGATGGTGGGAGTCGGAGCCGAGGACCAGGTTTTTCTAATTAGCACTTTCAGTGACACAGGTCTGGACAATCAATGCTGATTAGGACCACCAGCATCTAATTAGCAATTTCAGTGACACAGGTGTGGACAATCAAGGCTAATTAGGACCACCTGCGTCTAATTAGCCATTTCAGTGAAAGAGGTGTGGCCAATCAAGGCCAGTTACGACCAGGTGTTTCTAATTAGCAACAATCAAGGCTAATTAGCACCTGGTGTTTCTTTATCAATTTCAGTGACACAGGTGTGGACAACCAAGTCTATGTAGGACCAGGTTTTTCCAATTAGCAATTTAAGTGACACAGGTGTGGACAATCAAGTCTATGTAGGACCAGGTTGTCTAATTAGCAATTTCAGTGGCACAGGTGTGGACAATCAAGGCTAGTTTGGACCAGGTGTTTCTAATTAGAAATTTCAGGGAAACATGTGTGGACAATCAAGTCTAGTTTCGACCAGGTGTTTCTAATTAGCGATGATCAAGGCTAATTAGCACCTGGTGTTTCAAATTAGCAATTTCAGAGACATAGGTGTGGACAATCAAGGCTAATTAGGGCCAGGTGGTTCTAATTAGCAATTTCAGTGACACAGGTGTGGACAATCAAGGCTTATTAGGACCAGGTGCGTCTAATTACCAATTTCAGTGACACAGGTGTGGCCAATCAAGGCTAATTAGGACCACCTGTGTCTAATTAGCAATTTCAGTGAATGAGGTGTGGCCAACTAACGCTAATTTGGACCAGGTGTTTCTAACTAGTGACAATCAATGCTAATTAGGACCAGGTGTTTCTAATTATCAATTTCAGTGACACAGGTTTGGACAACCAAGGCTAATTAGGACCAGGTTTTTCTAATTAGCAATTTCTCAGACACAGGTGTGGCCAATCAATCCTAATTAGGATCAAGTGCGTCTAATTACCAATTTCAGTGAAAAAGGTATAAACAATCAAGGCTAATTAAGACCAGGTGCGTCTAATTAGCAATTTCAGTGTCACAAGTGTGGCCAATCAAGGCCAATTAGTACCAGGTGCATCAAATTAGCAATTTCAGGGATACAGGTTTGGCCAATAAGGGCTAATTAGGACCAGGTGCGTCTAATTAGCAAGTTCAGTGCAAAAGGTGTGACCAATCAAGGCTAATTTGGACCAAGTGTTTCAAATTTGCAATTTCAGGGACACAGGAGTGGACAATCAGGCTAGTTACGAACAAGTGTTGCAAATAAGTGACAATCAAGCTAATTATGACCTGGTGTTTCTAACTAGAAAATTCAGTGACACAGGTGTGGACAATCAATACTCATTAGGACCAGTTTTTCTAATTAGCAATTTCAGTGACACAGGTGTGGACAATCAAGGCTGCTTAGGACAACGTGCGTCTAATTAGCAATTTCAGTGACACAGGTGTGGCGAATCAAGCCTAATTCGGAACAGGTGCATCTAATTAGGAATTGCAGTGACACAGATTTGAACAATCAAGGCTAATTATGTCCACGTGCTTGTAATTAGCAATTTCTCTGACACAGGTGTGGACAATCAAGGCTAATTAAGACCAGGTTTTTCTAATTAGCAATTTCAGTGACACAGGTGTGGACAATCAAGGCTAATTAGGACCAGGTTTTTCTAATTAGCACTTTCAGTGACACAGGTCTGGACAATCAATGCTGATTAGGACCACCAGCGTCTAATTAGCAATTTCAGTGACACAGGTGTGGACAATCAAGGCTAATTAGGACCACTTGCGTCTAATTAGCCATTTCAGTGAAAGAGGTGTGGCCAATCAAGGCCAGTTACAGCCAGGTGTTTCTAATTACCAACAATCAAGGCTAATTAGCACCTGTTGTTTCTTTATCAATTTCAGTGACACAGGTGTGGACAACCAAGTCTATGTAGGACCAGGTTTTTCCAATTAGCAATTTCAGTGGCACAGGTGTGGACAATCAAGGCTAGTTTGGACCAGGTGTTTCTAATTAGAAATTTCAGGGAAACATGTGTGGACAATCAAGTCTAGTTTCGACCACGTGTTAATTTTTTTTATTTTTTTTAAATTTTTTTATTATTATTATTTATTCAACTGAGTGTATGTGCGCACGCGCGTGTGTCTGTGTGTGTGTGTATGTGTGTGTCTGTGTATGTGTAGAACCATGGACGAATTCGCAAACCACCATGGACCCCTCCACCTCCTTCTGCCCTGGGATTCACAGGCTCCGCCCTACCAGGACAAGAAGCGCAGGCCGCCCCCGCTTCCCTCTGGCGTCTATACATGGGATCTGGGATCCGAACTCGGGACCTTCCGCCTGCAAGGCGGAGGCTTAACCCTTGAGTCACCTCTGCAGCCCATGACAAGGTGTTTCTAATTAGTGACAATCAAGGTTAATTAGCACCTGGTGTTTCAAATTAGCAATTTCAGTGACACAGGTGTGGACAATCAAGGCTGATTAGGACTTCTTGCATCTCATTAGCAATTTCAGTGACACAGATGTGGTCAATCAAGGCTAATTCGGACCAGGTGCGTCTAATTAGCAATTTCATTGACACAGGTGTGGATAATCAAGGCTAATTAGGACAAGGTGCATCTAATTAGCAATTTTATTGACACAGGTGTGGCCAATCAAGGCCAGTTACGACCAGGTGTTTCTAATTAGCAACAATCAAGGCTAATTAGCACCTGGTGTTTCTTTATCAATTTCAGTGACACAGGTGTGGACAACCAAGGCTATGTAGGACCAGGTTTTTCCAATTAGCAATTTCAGTGACATAGGTGTGGACAATCAAGGCTAATTAGGACCTCGTGTGTCTAATTAGCAATTTCAATGACACAGGTGTGGCCAATTAACGCAAATTAGTACCACGTGGGTCTAATTAGAAATTTCAGTCACACAGGTGTGGACAATCAATGCTAATTTTGACCAGGTGTTTTTAATTAGCGACAATGAAGGCTAATTACGACCTGGTGTTTCTAATTAGCAATTTCAGTGACACAGGTGTGGACAATCAAGGCTAATTAGAACCAGGTTTTTCTAATTAGCACTTTCAGTGACACAGGTCTGGACAATCAATGCTGATTAGGACCACCAACGTCTAATTAGCAATTTCAGTGACACAGGTGTGGACAATCAAGGCTAATTAGGAACACCTGCGTCTAATTAGCCATTTCAGTGCCAATCAAGGCCAGTTACGACCAGGTGTTTCTAATTAGCAACAATCAAGGCTAATTAGCACCTGGTGTTTCTTTATCAATTTCAGTGACACAGGTGTGAACAACCAAGTCTATGTAGGACCAGGTTTTTCCAATTAGCAATTTCAGTGACACAGGTGTGGACAATCAAGGCTAATTAAGACCAGGTCATCTAATTAGCAATTTCAGTGACACAGGTGTAGACAATCAAGGCTAATTAGGGCCAGGTGTTTCTAATTAGCAATTTCAGTGAAAGAGGTGTGGCCAATTTACGCTAATTTGAACCAGGTGTTTCTAATTATCAATTTCAGTGACACAGGTTTGGACAACCAAGGCTAATTAGGACGAGGTTTTCCTAATTAGCAATTTCTCAGACACAGGTGTGGCCAATCAATCGTAATTAGGATCAAGTGCATCTAATTAGCAATGTCAGTGAAACAGGTATAGACAATCAAGGCTAATTAGGACCAGGTGCGTCTAATTAGCAATTTCAGTGACATAGGTGTGGCCAATGAAGGCCAATTAGTACCAGGTGCATCAAATTAGCAATTTCAAGGATACAGGTTTGGCCAATAAGGGCTAATTAGGACCAGGTGCGTCTAATTAGCAATTTCAGTGCAAAAGGTGTGACCAATCAAGGCTAATTTGGACCAAGTGTTTCAAATTTGCAATTTCACGGACACAGGTGTGGACAATCAGGCTAGTTACGACCAAGAGTTTCAAATAAGTGGCAATCAAGCTAATTATGACCTGGTGTTTCTAACTAGAAAATTCAGTGACACAGGTGTGGACAATCAAGACTCATTAGGACCAGTTTTTCTAATTAGAAATTTCAGTGACACAGGTGAGGACAATCAAGGCTGATTAGGACCACGTGTGTCTAATTAGCAATTTCAGTGACACAGGTGTGGCGAATCAAGCCTAATTCAGAACAGGTGCGTCTAATTAGCAATGTCAGTGACACAGGTGTGGCCAATCAAGGCAAATTCTGACCATGTGCGTCTAATTAGCAATTTCAGTGGCACAGTTGTGGCCAATCAATGCTAATTAGGACCAGGTGTTTCTAATTAGAAATTTCAGTGACACAGTTGTGGACAATCAAGGCTTATTAGGTCCAGGTGTTTCTAATTAGCAATTTCAGTGACACAGGTGTGGACAATCAAGGCTATTTAGGACCAGTGCGTCTAAGTAGCAATTTCAGTGACACAGGTGTGGACAATCAAGACTATTAGGACCAGCAGCGTCATTAGCAATTTTAGTGACACAGGTGTGCATAATCAAGAGTAATTAGGACCAGGTGTGTCTAGGTAGCAATTTCAGTGACAAAGGTTTGGACAATCAAGATAATTAGAACCAGGTTGTCTAGTTAGCAATTTCAGTGACAAGGTGTGGACAATCAAGGCTAATTAGGACCAGGTGTTTCTAATTAGCAATTTCAGTGACACAGGTGGGGACAATCAAGGCTACTTTTGTCCATGTGTTTCTAATTAGTGACAATCAAGGCTAATTGGGACCAGGTGCTTATAATTAGCAATTTCAATGACACAGGTGTGAACAATCAAGGCTAATTAGGACCAGGTATTTCGAATTATCAATTTCAGTGACACAGGTGTGGACAATCAAGGCTAATTAGGTCCAGGTGTTTCTAATTAGCAATTTCAGTGACACAGGTGTGGGCAATAAAGGCTATTTAGGACCCGGTTTTTCTAATTAGCAATTTGAGTTACACAGGTGTGGACAATCAAGGCCAATAAGACCAGGTGCCCCTAATCAGCTATTTCCATGGCACACGTGTGGCCAATCAAGGCTAAATAAATGAGGTGCACATAATCAGCAATTTCAGTGGCACAGGTGTGGCCAATCAAGTCTAATTAGGACCAGGTGTTTCTAATTAGCAATTTCAGTGACACAGTTGTGGACAATCACGGCTTATTAGGTCCAGGTGTCTCTAATTAGCAATTTCATTGACACAGGTGTGGACAATAAAGGCTATTTAGGACCTGCTTTTTCTAATTAGCAATTTGAGTTACACAGGTGTGGACAATCAAGGCCAATAAGACCAGGTGCCCCTAATCAGCTATTTCCATGGCACATGTGTGGCCAATCAAGGCTAATTAGGACCAGGTGCGCATAATCAGCAATTTCAGTGACACAGGTGTGGCCAATCAAGTCTAATTAGGAACAGGTGTTTCTAATTAGCAATTTCAGTGACACAGGTGTGGCCAATGAAGTCTAATTAGGAACAGGTGTTTCTAATGAGCAATTTCAGTGGCACAGGTGTGGCCAATGAAGGCTAATTCGGACCAGGTGTTTCTAATTAGCAATTTCAGGGACACAGGTGTGGACAATCAAGGGTAATTAGGACCAGGTGTTTCTAATTACCAATTTCAGTGATACAGGTGTGGCCAATCAAGGGTAATTAGGAGCAGGTGCATCTAGTTAGCAATTTCAGTGACACAGGTGTGGATAATCAAGCCTAACTAGGACCAGGTGTGTCTAGTTAGCAATTTCAATGACACAGGTGTGGACAATCAAGACTAATTAGGATCCGGAGCATCTAATTAGCAATATCAGTCATACAGGTGTGCATAATTAAGACTAATTAGGACCAGGTGTGTCTAGGTAGCAATTTCAGTGACACAGGTTTGGACAATCAAGGCTAATTATGACCAGGTGCGTCTAATTATAATTTTCAGAGGCACAGGTGTGTCCAATCAAGGCTAATTAGGACCAGGTGCGTCTAAATAGCAATTTCAGTGACACAGGTGTGGCCAGTCAAGGCTAATGAGGAACAGGTACTTCTAATGAGCAATTTCAGTGGCACAGGTTTGGCCAATGAAGGCTAATTTGGACCAGATGCTTATAATTAGCAATTTCAGTGACACTGGTGTGGCCAATCAAGGCTTATTAGGCCTCAGTGTTTCTAATTAGCAATTTCAGTGACACAGTTGTTGGCAATCAAGGCTACTTATTACCTGATGTTTCTAATTAGCGACAATCAATGCTAATTAGGACCAGATTTTCCTAATTATAAATTTCAACGTCACAGGTGTGTATGATCAAGGCTAATTAAGATGAGGTGTTTCTAATTATCAATTTCAGTGACACAGGTGTGGACAATCACGGCCAATAAGACCAGGTGCCCCTAATCAGGCTAAATAGGACGAGGTGCGCATAACAGTAATTTCAGTGGCACAGGTGTGGCCAGTCAAGGCTAATTAGGACCAGGTATTACTAATTAGCAATTTCAGTGACACAGGTGTGGATAATCAAGGCTTATTAGGAACAGGTGTTTCCAATTAGCAATTTCAGTGACACAGGTATGGACAATCAAGGTTAATTAGGACCAAGTGCGCCTAATCAGCAATTTCTGTGGAACAGGCGTGACCAATCAAGGCTAATTAGGTCCAGCCACGCCTAATCATTAATTTCAGTGGCACAGGTGTGGCCAATCAAGGCTAATTAGGACCAGGTGTTTCTAATTATCAATTTCAGTGACACAGGTGTGGACAATCAAGGTTAATTAGGATCAGGTGCGCCTAATCAGCAATTTCAGTGGTACAGGCATGGCCAATCACGGCTAATTAGTACAAGGCGCGCCTAATCAGCAATTTCTGTGGATCAGGTGTGGCCAATCAAGGCTAATTTGGACCAGGTGCGGCTTGTTAGCAATTTCAATGACACAGGTGTGGTCAATCAAGGCTATTTAGGACCAGGTTTTTCTAATTAGCAATTTGAGTTAAACAAGTGTGGACAATCAAGGCTAATTAGGACCCGGTGTTTCTGATGAGCAATTTCAGTGACACAGTTGTGGCCAATCAAGTCTAGTTAGGAACAGGTACTTCTAAAGAGCAATTTCAGTGGCACAGGTGTGGCCAATGAAGGCTAATTTGGACCAGGTGCTTATAATTAGCAACTTCAGTGACACTGTTGTGGCCAATCAAGGCTTATTAGGACCCAGTGTTTCTAATTAGCAATTTCAATGACACAGTTTTTGGCAATCAAGGCTACTTACGACGCAGGTGTTTCTAATTAGCGACAATCAAAGCCAATTTGGATCAAATTTTCCTAATTATAAATTTCAATGACACAGGTGTGGACGATCAAGGCTAATTAAGATGAGGTGTTTCTAATTACAAATTCAGTGACCCAGGTTTGGACAATCAAATCTAATTAGGACCAGGTGCCCCTAATCAGCTATTTCCCTGGCACACGTGTGACCAATCAAGGCTAAATAGGACGAGGTGCACATAGTCAGCAATTTCAGTGGCACAGGTGTGGCCAATCTAGGCTAATTAGGACCAGGTGCGTCTAATTAGCAATTTCAGTGACACAGGTGTGGCCAGTCAAGGCTAATTAAGACCAGTTCCGTCTAGTTAGCAATTTCAGTGACAAAAGTGTGGACAATCAAGACTAATTAGGACCAGGTGTGTCTAGTTAGCAATTTCAGTGACAAAGGTGTGGACAATCAAGACTAATTATGACCAGGTGCATCTAATTAGCAATTTCAGTGACACAGGTGTGGCCAATCAAGGCTAATTAGGACCAGGTGCATCTAATTAGCAATTTCAGTGACACAGGTGTGGAAAATGAAGGCTAATTAGGACCAGGTGTTTCTAATTAGCAATTTCAGTGACACAGGTACGGACAATCAAGGCTACTTTTGTCCACGTGTTTCTAATTAGTGACAAGGCGAATTGGGACCAGGTGCTTATAATTAGCAATTTTAATGACACAGGTGTGGACAATCAAGGCTAATTAGGACCAGGTGTTTCTAATTATCAATTTCAGTGACACAGGTGTGGACAATCAAGGCTAATTATGAGCAGGTGCTTTTAATTAGCAATTTTAGTGACACAGGTGTGGCCCATCAAGGCTTATTAGGACCAGGTTTTTCTAATTAGCAATTTCAGTGACACAGGTGTGGACAATCAAGGCTAATTAGGACCAGATGCGTCTAATCAGCAATTTCAGTGGCACAGGCGTGGCCCTCAAGGCTAATTAGTACAAGTCGTGCCTAATCAGCAGTTTCCGTGGCACAGATATGGCCAATCACGGCTAATTAGGGCCAGGTGCGCCTAATAAGCAATTTCAGTGGCACAGGTGTGGCTAATCAAGACTAATTAGGACCAGGTGCACATAATCAGCAATTTCAGTGGCACACGTGTGGACAATCAAGTCTAATTAGGACCAGGTGCTTTTAATAAACAATTTTAGTGACACAGGTGTGGCCAGTCAAGGCTAATTTGGACCAGGTGCTTCTAATTAGAAATTTCAGTGACTCAGGTGTGGACAATCAAGGGTAATTAGGAACAGGTGCATCTAATCAGCAATTTCAGTGGCACAGGCTTTGGCAATCAAGGCTAATTAGGACCATGTGCAATTAATCCACAATTTCCGTGGCAGAGGTGTGGCCAATGAAGGCTAATTAGGACCAGGCAGGCTAAACCATTTGTAGACGACCTGCTTCTGGGTCATGGTTTCGTTCGTAGCAGTGCAGCTCCCTCGCTGCAATGTATTTAAAGTCAGCCCCAACACAAGAGTTTGTCTTTTTTTGCTCTTGCGTGCGCGGACGCCTGCGGTGGGGTTTGAGCCGCTCTTGTGTCCTCCCGCTCATCTCCTCCCACGGTGGGTGGGGGGGAGAGGGGGAGAAGCTCCTGTCTCCCCAATGGCGGGGGTCTCTCTCCATCTGGGATGTGGGTGCACCTCCCGGCGTCCCGACCCCTTTCCTCTCCTTCCCGCTGTCGCAGAGGTCGACCAGCAAGATGGCGGGTCCACGTCCTTGGTCTGCCATGCTCTTCCTTCTCCCCTCTCCGGGGAGACAGGTCGACCAGTTGTCCTGAGTAACTTGGTCTCTGCGCCTGGTGGTCTGGGGGTCGACCAGTTGTCCCTGAGTTCTGACTTCAGCACTGGACAGACTTCTGGTGGGTTGTCTCCTTTCTCTCTCTTCTCTCTCTTCTTTCTCTTCTCTCTTCTCTTTTTCTCTCTCTTCTCTTTTTCTCTCTCTTCTCTTTTTCTCTCTCTTCTCTTTTTCTCTCCTATCTTCTCTTTTTCTCTCTCTTCTCTCTTCTCTCTCTTCTCTTTTTCTCTCTCTTCTCTCTCTCTTCTCTCTCTCTCTTCTCTCTCTTTCTCTTTTCTCTTTTTTTCTCTTTGTCTTTTTTTTCTTTTTTTCCTTTTTCCTTCTGGTCGATTTCCACAGGTTGACCAGATGTCTCTCTGGCTCGGTCTGTGCCCCTATGGCATATGTGGGGAATGGGGGGGTTGGCGGGTGGGGTGTGGGAGTGAGTGAATGATCTGCTAAGCCCCAAGACGTTTTACATCACAAGACAGGCCATAAACTGATCCTCATGAGCCTACTTTCTCCGATTTTATTTTGCAGCGAAACACATGCGCAAATTTCACTGCCCCGTGGATGGACTTCAAGGCAGACCACCTGACCTGAAAAATCGTTATCTTCCTCCATTCAAGAAGTGCAACGTCAAAACTCCAACAAAATAAGAAGAAAGGACAGGACAGCTGCGGGTGTGAAAAACTTTCATGGTTTTGGGGGCGGAAGGGGGCGGGGGTGTGGTGGGGTTGGTTGAGGTAATTTGCTCCTTTCTTCTGGCTGAAATGGCATCCTCTGTGCTTCTCTCTCGCTCGCTCTTGCTTTGTTTGGTTTCTACTTGTTCTTTGGATAGATTTCCCTCCCTCCTCCCCTCCTCTGATAGATGACTGATAGATATAGATAGATATAGATATAGATAGATATACTCACATAGATATAGATATAGATACTCACATGGGGGGGAGAGAGAAACATACCCCTATCTTTGGCTTTGCTTTTTCCCACAGGGTCATCACCTTGTGGAGCCCCACCCACGCGGTCCAGATGTCACTTCCCTAGGTGACACACCTGAGTGCCCACACCTGGTACTCCTCCCAGAAACCCACCCTCTGGATGGAAAGCACCTGTGCTGCTGAGGCATCGTCATTTTCTCGAGTCACCCTTCTTCAGCTTCGTTTGCTGTACTTTCTTTCCTGCTCGACGCTCCCCCCCCTTCACCAATACACTTCTACACTCCAAGAGACCAAACCCTCACCCGTACTCAATGACTGTATACAATAAACTTCATGTTTGACCCAGTTTCACAGACTTCAGACTTCTTTCTTGTTTTGTGGGGGAGGGGGAAGGGGAGGTGGAGGCAGGGAGGCAGGGAGGCAGGGAAGGAGGGGTAGCTCCCTGTAGCAATGCAGCACAGCTCCCACAGTTGACTTTTTCCAAGTGTGTATATTAGATTTTACTACACAAGCTGGTCACTGGAGGGGGAGGCGGAGGGGAAGAGGGAGGGGGCGGGGGCGGAGTGGGACAGGGAACGGGAGACGGGTGGGTGGTGGTAGGGAGGATACAGACACAGAGCACAAGGAACAAAACATGAAGGAACAAGCACAGGGGGCAACTCCGGACAAGCCTGGGGGTTGATTGAAATCAGAGCTCTGCTTTGACTACTTTTTTTCTTTTTTCATTTGAACAATCATATTCAAAACAAAAGGTTCCATGCATTAATAATATGGTGTTCCCCCAAACACTAACGCATTTCTCTGTCTGCAGTTTACTCTTTAAAAGACAGGTCACCAACAACAAAACAATGTAGAAGCAATGCCAGGAGAGAATTGGTTTTTTTTCATTTTTTCTTTATTATTATTATTATCATCATCCTCATCATCATTATTTACTTCTGATCATACAAACTTAGCAGGTACACCGGTTCCCTCCCCCAGGGCCCCCCCAAGCCCCGGAGCATCCTTTAATGGGCATGCCAGACTCTCCTCTGGGTCCTCCTCTCCGATGAGGTGCAAGGACCCAGGGGCATTTCCCAGAACCCTTTCCTGGGTTCCCCTTAAGGTTAGGAACACTACTGTGACCGTCAGTCCCTAGCTGCCAAGGATCCTAGTGACTTTAGTCCATGCTACACTTTTCTTTAGTCCATGCCTCTAGCCCATGGTGGTCAATAATGTCTTGGACATGGCGCAGGTCATGCCATGCAAAGTCCTATTTGATGTATTGTCCTCGGATAGAGGACGTATCAGATATTAAACTGATAAAAACAGATACTACACTTCATCTTAGCCAAAAGGCCGAGAACCGATAAGAGCATTATTGTTATGTGAGATCCTTCTCCACCTTCAAGAACAGTGTCCTTGAGAGCGGGATCCTCTCCCCAAAAGGAGATTCTGGAACATGTGCTGAATAACCATAATAATTTGTACTTCGTGCCTGAATTCTCCATCCTGTTCAAATCCTCTTTGTGTTTCTTTTTTTAAAATGTTTTCATTTTTATTTATTCAATTGCATGTGTGTGTGTGTGTGTGTGTGTGTGTGTGTGTGTGTGTGTGTGTACAACCACGGGCAAATTCGGGAACCACCATGGACCGCCTCCTCCTTGTTTACTCTGCCCCAGGATTCACAGGCTCCGCCCTACCAGGATCAGAAACGCAGGCTGCCCCCGCTTCCGCCTGGCATCTACACGTGGGATCTGGGATCCGAATTCAGGACCTTCCACCTGCAAGGCAGAGGCTTAACCCCTGAGCCACCTCTCCAGCCCCACCTCTTTCTGTTTCTATTTCTAAAATACCATGCTTCAATGAAGCCTGTTTTAATTGTAGTCTCTTCTTTCTAACATCAAGGAGCAAGCAGCTTTACCTCCAGTTCATTCCCATCATTCCTACTGTGACATCATCATTAACTTATCTGGCTTCGATATGTGCTTCCTCTCATCTGTGCTGCCAAAGTACGTACTTTCCATGCTATTTTTAAGTGCAGGCAGACAGCTGCCATGGTAAGAAGGGAATACAGCTTGAGAAATATGGGCGATCTAGCCCCTCATGGCCTTTTAGTGCCATGAGTCCGTTTTCCAGCTACCTACTTCTTTTGGAGGCAATCTAGCCCCTCATGGCACTCCATCTGTTTCTTGTTCCTTGCTCCTCATGAATTCCATGCCTAGGCACTGTGAGTTCTCATAGGCTCCCTAGCCCCTCATGGCACTCTATTGCCATGAGCTCTGTTTTATTTCTGCTTCTCATGGAAGCGCCCTAGCTCCTCATGGCATTCCACGTCTGGAGTCTGTGAGTTCCAACCTTTCTCTTTTCTAATAAACTCTACCTTAATTCTCTTAAAAAAAACAAAAAAGAAAAAGAAAGAAAGAAAGATGCTTTTTCTTAAAAAAGTGTAACAACAACAACAACAACAAAAAACACATGCATTCATTTGCATGGGTGGGTGGGGGTAGCTGAGGCTCATGGACACAGGCACACTTTCTCTCTCTCTCCCTCTCTCTCTCTCTTTTCCCCCCTCCCTCCTTTGCTCTCTGCCTCTCTCCCTCCTACCTAATCTATTTCAGTCTTTCTTATAAAATGAAACCCTTTTAGGGCTGGACGGATGGCTCAAGGTTTGCGGTTGTTGACTCTGCCTCTGCCCCGCAAGACAAAGCCAAAGAAACACAGTTGGGATCCCAGGTGCCACGTAAAAAGCAGCAGCGGCGGCGGCAGCCACCACCGCCTGTACTTCCAGCCTGCCTGCCTGCCTGAGAAATCAATCCCAGAGAGTTAAGTAAGGAGTAAGAAACAATTCAGCCAGCCAGCCAGAATAATTCCCAAAAGTCATCCTTGGCGTGGTCCTCCACGGGGATGCACAGTTTCCCTGCCCCCAAAAGTCTCAAGAAGCATCATGGAACCTGGGGGGAAGGGAAATGAAGAAAATGACATTGGGTGGGGATTAACATGCAAAAACCTCATAAATTCACTGCATGTGCAACTTAAAATAATTTTTTAAAAAAGGTTGAGAGAACAATTGATTTCCCCCCCACATCTCCGTGATTTCTTCTACGCTCCCCCCACGTCTTCTTTGTTCGTTTGACATTTTATGAGAGATAGAGAGAGAGAAAGAGAGAGAGAGAGAGAGTCCATGCAGGCAGTCAGTGATCCAACAGTAAAGGAAGTCAGAGGACCGCTTCCAGAAATCACTCTTTTCTTTCTACCATGGGGGCTTACAGGGATGGAACTCTGCGTCCCCAATCCAGGTTTATGGAGGCCCATGACTGACATTTGGAGAACACAAACCCAGTAGATGGTCACAGATCCCTGATCCTACATTCCTCCATTCCTGGGCGCATATATCCCAAGAAGAGGTACTTAGGGACCAGGCTACAGTTTCTATTAGGTCCACGTTTCTTGCTTTGCTCTAAATTGTGGGGGAGGAGGGAGTCTTTTTTTTTCTTACTGTGCTCTAAATTGGGGGGGAGGGAGTATTTTTTTTTTCTTAATCTCCTGAGAGGAAGGAAGAAATGAAAGGCTTGGTAGCATGTTGTTTTATGGATCATGGAAATACTCTCTTTTCTTTTGTTATTCTTTAACTGTACTCACTCACTCACTCACTCACTCACTCACTCTGAGTGTGTGTGTGTGTGTGTGCGCACACGCGCACATGTAGATGTTGCAGATCCTAACATGGCGGGCCAGCCTGCCTGCCTGCCTGCGTCCCTCCCTCCCTCCCTCCCTCCCTCTCTCCCTCCCTCCCTTCCTCCCTCTTTCAGGGACACCATACCTTCCTACCTTGCATCTCTTTTGGTACCACTGTTCTGGTATTCTTTCTGGGTTGATTCTGGTCCCACCACCACCGCCTACAACCACTCAAACACAGGACTTCTCTGCATCCACTCAGGGTTACTTATAGAGGAGGCGTAACCAACCACAATGGACTTATACAGATTTGGGTCCAAAGTAGCCAAATGGATGGCTGGGTGAGTGGTTGGCATGAGGCATGATATTGTGAATCCCTCCCCCCCAAGGTTGGTTTTTCATGTGGCAGATCTGGCGTCTTGTACTGAAAAACCCTCTCTTGTACACAATGACTGACTATGACCCCTCACTTGTGCCTTTGGGCCAGCAGACTCTCTAATTTGAAAGCTGCCACTTTCAGATCTCTCTCTCTCTCTCTCTCTCAAAATGTTCAGGACTGAAGAAACGGCCAAAAGGTTACTGGAAAACAGAAAAAAGGTCTTCTATTGACATCCGGGATCCGATGCAAAAAAAGCCAAACTGAAATGGGCCAGGACTGCGCTTCCCTGGAAGGTGGTGCCTGGGAAATCTCAAAGCTGAATAAAGAGGACATAGAAGCAATCGGGGGTGATCTCTGAACTCACTCTTGGGCTTGTACAGGGACACACACACACACACACACACACACACACTTGCACGCAAATAAAATAAAATAAAATAAAATAAATTTCAAGCAAAGGAATTTGAAAACAATGAACACTAGATGGCACCATCCCTTCACTTTCAAAACTACGGTATGTTTCCATGTGCTTGCTGGCTCTTTTTTTTAAATCATTTTTTTCTTTTTTCTTTCTTTTTAACCAACCTGATCCTGAATACAACTTGAATCCAAGTTATTTTTGAGAAGTCATGATCACTGTCTACTACATGCTCAAAA
The DNA here is from genome assembly GCA_023101885.1 of Typhlomys cinereus. Taxonomy (NCBI): domain Eukaryota; kingdom Metazoa; phylum Chordata; class Mammalia; order Rodentia; family Platacanthomyidae; genus Typhlomys; species Typhlomys cinereus. The sequence goes on along the minus strand of JALPQD010000302.1, from coordinate 2,386,421 downwards.
AACTTCAGACAACAGTGACTTTCTTTCTTTCTTTCTTTCTTTCTTTCTTTCTTTCTTTCTTTCTTTCTTTCTTTCTTTCTTTCTTTCTTTCTTTCTCTTTCTCTCTCTCTCTCTCTCTTTCTTTCTTTCTTAAATGCAATATGGAAGGGGACAGGGAAGCATAGATGAACAAAAGAACATTACTGGCACAACAAGCCCCCATCACACTCTCAGCCCTTGTCCCCATTCCAAGTTCCCTATTTGCAGTCCTCAACCTTATGGCACAGAGTTTCAGAGAAGTTTATCTCTGTTTATTTTTTTCCCCTGGGGAAAATAAGGCTGAAAAACTCCACAATTTAATTTATCTTGATCCTTATCTTACCTAACCCTCAGGTCTACTTCTCTTTTTGCAATGAAAATGTGACTTCCTCCTGTGACACACCTCAGTGGGTAAAGCCTCTGCCTGGCAGCCTGACTGGTTTTGAGTTCTAAATTCTCCTATTGCCAAGTACTGAGCCTCTCCAAACAGTCATAGCTTCCCTCTCATCGACCTCTTGCATACACCAAACCCATCTACACTGCTACTCATTTATCCATTTATAGAGTACTCATGGACCTTAGAAGACAAATTTGTTTTTGTTGTTGTTTAATGCCGCAGACCAGAGTCCTGGCCTCGAGACCAGGGCTCCCCAGGACTGGGCGGAGAACAGAACACACACAGCTCCCTCTCATCCGAGTATATCCTGAACCCGTTTAGTGAAACTTTAGTGACAACTTTTATACAGAAAATTTTGGGGTAAAGTATGTTGCATACATAATAGATAATCAGCAAAGTCACCTTCAGGGTGGACCCTTTTTTCAAGAACCTAACCCATTGCTTCAGGGCAAAGGCACTTAACAGAAACATTCTCTCAGTATTTCCAAACTTATCTAATCTATAATGCTTCACCAGATAGCTATGGGGCTGAGCCCACATTTTAACAGAGACTGCTTTCTTTTAAAATACATAGGCAGAATGTTCTCCTATTGATTTTAGCAAGGAACATATTTTACAATTAACCATAGGAATCCTCAACACCCCATAAGTCCCAGCTTGAGCTTTGGCTGTTGTCCTCTCCAGGTTGATACTCTCAGTCAGGCAGGTCGACATAGGCACCAGGCATGGCAGCAGGTTATAACTTGGGAAGATGTATGCAGCTTATGTAGTCTCTACTATCCAAGCTTAAACCACATCTCAAAGGGGGCCTTGACTTGAATACTCAAGGCCCATAAGCTATAGCTGGTTCTGTCGATGGAGCACTGAGGTATTCACTGAAGAAAAACATTTAAGCAATATAATTATTAAAAGAATAACTTCTATAATAGCATCCTTCTATTTCTTTAATAGTAAGGTTGCTTATGTCTTCCTTTGAGGAATTCCAGAAGTGTATTGCCATCAGTTAGATGACCCATCTGTGAACCATGCATACTCCAAACCTGGGGTCCAGTCAGGCCCCATATGCCAAGGGTGTCTCTTTCGGGGCAGAGGCGATCATTGGTGGGAGTGCACTCAGATGGTCCATCTCTGTGATTTCTCATAAGAGTGCTGTTTGGGGTAGGAAAGACACGGCCCTCTTTGCTTCTGACATGGATTCTCCCAGTTTGGATTGCAAATACCATCTCCAGGGGCAGTCTGGCATCTAGACTTTCTGGCATGATGGTCTCTCCTTGCCTTCAGCCAGGGTAAAAGGGTATCACAGTTTCTTTTAAGGTTCCAGTGGACTGAGAGCATAGTCTTGTACTTCTGGAATTTCTAAGTAAGGTGGAACCACATAGGTGGGAATCTTACCCAACCTATGTTTTAAGATTCTAGAAGTTATTCTCTAATTTCCTTAAAATCAGTGCATACATTCTGGCTAACAAGTCTACTTATCGTAAATGACTAGACATGAAATTTCTATTTAGTATTTGACTGAAACTTAAAAAGCAGGCTTCTTCTCTAGAACAGAGAGCAGGAAGCTAGTTCAAAAAAAAAAAACTCTAAGAGCAGGTAAAGGGCACTCCTAATTCCCAAAATTCTTCCTGCCTGAGGCAAAACTTGAATTGTCTAGGAGAGAGTGTCCAGCCCCTGTCCTTGGGCGTTACTGTGACCTTCCTCAGGGGACAGGCTTTAGGCCTGTGCTGGGAAGAAAACACTAAGGCCTGACAATTCCCATATTTTCTTTATTTCTCTAAAATAAAGCCATGTCCTTATCCCAAAACATGTTACTTTGAATCCACCTTTTCCAAACTGAGACATATTCTACCAGATTAGTTGGATAGGGACGCGGGCAGTTTAAAGCAGATACACAGGTCCCCTCTCTCCCTTCACCTCCCCCACACAGACCCTAGAGGACAAATTTTTGCATATCACTTGTCTCCCTCCACAAAATGGATTCATACCAAGGGCTGGAATCACTCAGGCAGTCAAGTACCTGATTTGTAAGAAAGCCCCTATGCAGTCAAGTACTAGACTTGTAAGAAAGGCCCCTTTGCCTGCTGAGTCAGTTCACCAGCCTAGTGTTCTCTTTTTCAATTCTAACATTTTTAAAAGGGCTGGAAGGATGGTTCAGGGGTTAAGAGTCTACTTCACAGGCAGAAGGTCCTGAGTTTGGATCCCAGGTACCATGTAAAAATGTCAGACGGAAACAGCAGCCTGAATTTCTTCTCACTGGTAGGCAGAGCCTGGCCTGGGAGATCATACCCCATGAAGCCAAAAGGAGGTAGAAACAATCCAGGGTGATCCCCAAAATCACCCTTGGTCCTCCACAGGGACAACATTGTCCACTGATACGTACGTACGTACGCACGCACACACAGTAAATTAATTAAAAAAGCACCTCATAGAGTGCTCCCCTTCGGTAAATGATTGTATTCTATTTTTATTTTTTTTAATATGTTATCTGGAAAAACCATTTTTCCTGGGCTTGCCTAAGTGTATAAATAGTCCAGACCCTGGTAGCCATCTTTAGCGCCTACCCCTCGTGACCCTCAATGCCCCTCATTGATTCCATGTCCATGAGTTCTCCAGGGTGCCATAGCCCTGTTGGACCTTGAGACCCTCGCCCTAAAATTCACAAAGCAGGCCGGTTCAGGCCCACAGTATAGCCCTTGCTTGTAGTCATTCAGGCATCCATTGTTTATAGCCATCCTTGTCTTGAATCACTAAAAGGATATTAGGAAAAGAACCCAAAATCTGAGTGTTGAGGTAGAAAATTTTGCCTGTGATGATAAAGAGTTACTTAAAATGTTCTAACTTGATTGGTTACTTGGATTTCTTATAATATGTGGGTTTTATGTTTCAAAATAACAAGCTGTGGCCACTATAAATTTCATTGCGCGCTTATGATCACATTTTGGTTTTTGACTCTGTTTACTATTTGGCATGCTCAATTTAAATGCACATGCACACTTAGGAATAAATCATTTTGATAATGTTAAAAGGCCTGAGTACGTACTGACCAAAATATCTTGTTTTATCTTGAAGCTTCACAAAAAGTGGCATTGTGTTTTTACCTAGGATCTGGTAACATCACTTTTGTAATTCCTTTAAAAGTTTGTTTTCCCGGGGGCTGGAGAGGTAGCTCAGGGGTTAAGCCTCCGCCTTGCAGGTGGAAGGTCCTGAGTTCGGATCCCAGATCCCATGTATAGACGCCGGGCGGAAGCGGGGGCGGCCTGCGTTTCCGGTCCTGGTAGGGCGGAGCCTGTGAATCCCTGGGCAGAAGGAGGTGGAGGCGTCCATGGTGGTTCGCGAATTCGTCCGTGGTTCTACACACACACACACACACAGACACGCGCGCGCGGGCGCGCGCGCGCATACACACACACATGCGCACAGTTGAATAAATAAAAATAATTTAAAAAAAAAAAGTTTGTTTTCCCATGAGTAATACCAACATATCTAACAGCCAGAAAGGAAAACTGATTTCTGAAAAATTCATTGGAATTCCTTCATTCTCCTGGCATGTACGAGTTCCCTTTCTTGGGGACAAATCTGCTTTCTAATTCCCTGTTCCCAGGTGTACTCCTTTGTTCTGCTATATAATGATTTTTAAGATAAGGTCTACTGCCTCTTTTAAAGGATATTTCTTACAGGATAACTAATGTGAAAACAGCAGGAAACCATCAAATAGAAAAATATATATGTATAGTACGTAGATGTAAAGAAGGTTTTGGGATGAGATATATTACTTAGAAAGTTAAAGTATGTGCAGGAGGTTTATGAGTTGGTTACTTAAAAAGAATGTTAAAGTATGTTGTGAAGGTTTGTGGGATGTTAGAGTTATGAGAAGACTGAAAATAAGAGATGATGGTTAAAGAAAATATTATTTATTATGTTTCTTCCATGTTATAAAACAAAAGATATTGAACCTCAGAAATTAGAAATTAAGAATTAAGCTTCATGTATTCAAATGTATTTCAGTTGTCTTTTTAAAGCAGAAAATTGGTTACTCCTAAAATCCCAACTTCTCAAGGACAGTAGGAAGCTTATCAGTGGGGTCATAAGTGAAAACTAGAGAAGTCTGAGACCAGGGCCCTCCCTGCCCCCAGGGAGGTGGCCAGCAGGAGAAGCTGAGGCTCTGCCTCAGCTGCAGCTTGGGACAGACTCAGGGCCAGCTAGGGAGTTTCTCTAAATCTTGGACTTCACGGTAAAAGAGGCTGTGCTAAACCAACCTCTGCTCACCTTTTGGAGCAGGCCTCTCTTGGAGGGGGAGGAAAAGGGCACCTGCAAAATGGGGGAGGGAATGTTTTAACCTCTCTATGAATGCGTGAGTGAGTGTCAGCCTGAGGTGGGAAACCTGTAACACCTCTGGCTCGAGTTTGTAGTCCCACGGCGAGATCCCTAAGATCTCTTAAAGCCACGGGATTCGATTGGGCCAGTTCTGCGTTTCCATGGTGATAACATATGGTCTAGGGTGGGATCGGATTAGAATCCGATCGCAAGTCATGAAACCGCTGAATCCACTATGGCCAAGTTATCACCCATGACTCTGCAAAGAGTGTGGCCAGACTGGTACTTGAATGATCTCTCCTGGAGGGATTCCCAACCTTTGTCTGTCTGCGTCATGTGGTGGGGATCAATGTGACTCTAGCTCTTGGTCTACGTAGTACAGTGGCGATCAATGTAACTTTAGCTCTTGTTAGTCAATGGAAGGGAATTCCTAAAAATGTTTGCCCTGAAGGAAAGTGTTTCAAGTCTGAGACAATGACTATGCTGTTTAAATAGCATAGGGAGTACAGGAAGCTTCAGGCATGTGTGGACCATGGACTCTCCCTTTTAGTGTCATCGGGTGGGGCTCTGGTGGCATTGGGTGGAGTGCTGGCCTCCCCGGACCACACCACGGGCAGTGTCAGTGGATGTCTTTGCTGACAACACTGTGTATATAGTGATTATCAGAACTCTGCTAAGCCACGCGTCCTTTCCTCAAGTCCAGGTTCACTAATTGAAGCCAAAAGAGAGAGATTTCCCCTTCCTGTGTCCAGGGACTATCTAGAAATTGTGTGAATGCTTAGTTCTACCAACCTAAAAGAGGGTCAAGTCATAGCATATTCTCAGACATGCCCTGAATACATCTTAGACAAGAGATGATCCCAGGAAGATCTTTAAGTTATACTACCATCCAACTAGACAAACAAATGCCAGAAAGTTGAGAAACTATAGAGCTGGACCAAAAGTACCATCTAGTAACTCAGGAAAGCTTTGCCTCCCAATGCCTCAAGACTAAGGTGAAACAGACAGGAATTTCATTTAGCTTCCATGTCAGCCAAAGTCCTCATCTTCAGGGGGAGTAAACTCTCATGTAGAGGACAACAGGGCTCTCAATCTGTGAGGGAAATAGGTCCCCATCTTCTGTAAGGGAGAGGTCGGCACCATCAGGAAGCTTTCATTTCTGTCTTGGAGGTAGAATCCTTTGTTTCTGTTTGTCCTAGGACTTTAAAAATGGGACAGGTGACCTAGGACTTAGTATAAAAACAGAAAGAGAAAAAAAACCAGAAAGCAAAGAAATCAGAACTTGACATTTGCCTTAGGGGATAGGTTAAACAGGCACCCCAAGCAGATCAACTCAGGACCCCTTCCGACAGGGGAAAGGTGGAAAAAGATGCTTCGAATATGACCAGACTGGGCGCTTTGAGACTGTTGTGAGCACAGAAAGCTTTCATGTGGCCTATGTCACAACTATGGGAATCTCCACTGGAGGAAGATTGTCCCCTGAACCCCAGGGCCCAGGGGTCGAGCGAGCTTTCTGGTGGAGACCAATAAAATGGCCTGAAGCTCTTAGCCTCCCTCCGATGGGAAAAAGGAGTTTGCCACTGATATCCAGCAAAAGGAAGCCCAAAAGTGCCAGGTTGAGCATCTCGTGAGAAACCTTGGGTTTAATGTGCATATGGGAAGCCTCTTGTTTCTATGTTAATAGACAAGGGAGCACAAAATTCTAGTGCTCAACTTCCTTCCTAGGCTTTTGTCCACTTTTGATTTACTAAAATGTTTAAGATCAGGAAAATGACAGGTTTATTGCACTCACAAAGTAACTACTGAGATTCCTTATATGCTTAATAGTAATGCTTTTTAGGCATTCCTTGTTTACATGCCTGAGTGCCGAATATTCAAGGTTAGGCTTATAGAATAAAATATTTAGCACTGTTATAAAGTCATCCACGTGGCTCTGGTTTCAGACGCACCAAAGGTATTAGAAGAGAAAATCATGGATTACAGAAAATGCCAGATAGCATGTAACAAAAGTCTGCAGTTTAAAGACCCTAAATGCTGCATCCTTATCCAACCATTCTGATGGAAAAGATTCCAACTTGATAAGATATTATTCAAGGAAACATTTTCTGGAGAAAAGACATGGCTTTATTTAGGAGAAATAAATATAAAAATTGTCAGGTCTTGGTGTTTCTTCCCAGTTCAGGCCTGTTCCCTGGGGAAGGTCACTGTAACCCCATGGGCAGGTGCTAGGAATTTCTTGGTATGTCACAATAACGCCCACGGACAAGTGCTAAACATTCTTTCCTAGGTAATTTACGTTTTGCCCCTGGCTGGCGTGAGCCCCCAGGCTGAGCCCGCCTGGACCCCTTCTGCTCCTGCCACACCCCTGGCCGCGCCCAAGTGCAGGGGTTTGGGCTCCGTGGTTGCTGACCTCCTCTACTAGAGAGATTAAGAAAACTGGAGTGGTGTTTGACGCCAGCTTGTTCCTGCTGCTTTCCTTGACAGTATTCAGCATCGTGAGTGTGATGGGCCTACATTGCCTTGGCCCTGCTCTTTGTGACTATCAGCTTTAGAGTATATAAGGGTATGATCCAAGCAATCCAGAAATCAGATGAAGGCCACCCATTCACGGCATATTTGGAATCTGATGTTGCTATATCCGAGGAATTGATTCAGAAGTACAATAATTCTGCTCTCAGTCATGTGAACTGCACCATAAAAGAACTCAGGTGCCTTTTCTTAGTTGATGATTTAGTTGATTCTCTGAAGTTTGCAGTGTTAATATGGGTGTTTACTTATATTGGTGCCTTGCTCAACTGTCTGACACCACTGATTTTAGCTGATTTCACTCGTCAGTATTCCTGTTATTTATGACTGACATCCCAAGTGCAGATAGATCATTACCTAGGACTTGCAAACAAGAATGTTAAAGATGCTATGCCTAAAATCCAAGCAAAATTCCTGGATTGAAGGCAAAGCAGAAAATGAAAGATGCTATCATAGGAGGAATTATTCTTTTAATAATTATATTGCTTAAGCTCACGCTGGGACTTATAAAATGTTGGAGACACGTAAAATATGTAAAATATGTTTCTTTCTGAAATCAAAAAGAGCTCAATCCTTCTCTGTATATTAAAAAAAATGCAGTCTCTGTTACAAGTATGTGGGCTCAGCCTCTTGGCTATCTGGTGCAGCATTATAGACTGGTTAGATTTGCAAATACTGAGAGAATATTTCTGCTAAGTGCCATTATCCTCAAGCAATGGGATAGGTTCTTGGAAAAAATGTCCTTCCTAAAAGTAAAGCTGTCACAGAAGTTTCAGCAAACGGGTTTCAGCAAACGGGTCCAGATTCACTAAGCCAAGAGAGTTGTTTTTGTTCTCCATTCTGCTGACTCCTTACCTCACCTGGCCAGAGGCACCCAAGAAAGACAGTTTATGCTGTAGAATTAAAACCAGACACATAGGTTGGTGAAAAGTTTAATAAAGTTTTTCCCTTGTCCTAAAAGGTTGCCTAAAGTTAAACTCAGTGCTTGACAGAGGGAAAAAGCAATGGCAACTTAAGGAGTAAACTAGGAAAAACAGCAAAACTCCAGGTGTAGCTCCCAGAGCAGCTCCATTAGCTAATCAATACTGGCTTTATTTTCAGAACCCAAAAAGGAAGATAATTTAGATTGCTCTGTAACAAAGGATCAGTTCGCATTATTTGGACAGGTTTTAAAATATGATCTACAGTAGCAGAGGAAAAAGGTCTCCTTGGCTTTTACACCTTGTAAACGTGTTCTTTTACTAACTCCTGCTTGCTTGTACCCATAGCAAGACTGCTGAGCTTGTTTGGTTTATCTCATGTGACTTCCCAATTACAATGATCTGGTCCTTCTATAGATTTTGGAGACTCAATTTGCCTGTGTTTTGTCTCTTTTAGACCAACCTTGAGGTAATAAAGCCATCTATCAAAGACCTCTAGACCAACCCAGCATTTCATAGATGAGAATGTCAGACTGCTCTTATTTTCTTCGCCCCGATTCAGCAGGAAGCAGCCAGATCGAATCATCGCCCTTTATCCCCAGAGCAGTCCGAATTCTCAAATAGGTTTATGGGAAAGTGAGGCATGATTAGAGCGCTATGCTGGGATGGGTCTCTCAAGGTCTTTGGAATTCTGAAGAGATGTCCCCTACGCTGGAATCGCCTAGAAGGAACACCCCTGCTGAAAACTGACTCCAATCCTCCCAGAAATTTACCGCAAGAACTGTGACTAACACTCCATGATTGGAGTGTGCCTATAGAAAAGGGGGGAATGTTGGACCCTGAGACCCTCGCCCTAAAAATTCACAAAGCAGGCCGGTTTCAGGCCCACAGTGTAGCCCTTGCTTGTAGTCATTCAGGCATCCATTGTTTATAGCCATCCAAGCATCCATTATTAGTCATTGCTTAAAACTATGTACAGCCTTGAGCTTCTTACAGGTATTTCCCCACCCCTTAAGACCTCCGGCCCTTCAGTTCTGGAAAAGCAAGTTTGCACAAAGGGGAATTCCATCAATGAATGTCACCCAGAATGAACAGCCTGCGGTTAAGCAGGTGGACTGGAACGATCACCAAGAGCCAACTCCACCCGAGCTCTTGCTGACCAATGACTGTAAAGGTCATAGAAAATTCCTCAGCTAAGCAACCCCCCTACCCCAAAACCCCTTAAAAACCCCTTGCCCGAGCTGCTCGGGGCCGCTTCAGTCTCTCCTGCGTGAGAGGTTGCTGGAGCCGCCCGGCGTGTCGTTAAATAAAACCTCATGCTATTGCAGCGAGAAGGGTCTTGGTCTTTCTCTCGGTGGCCTCGGTCCTGACTGAAAGACGGGGGTCTTTCAAGCCCCTCATGGTACTCTAAGTCTGGAGTCCGTGAGTTCTGTTCTTCTTCTCCTCTAATAAGCTCTACCTTAACCCTCAAAAAATTATTTATGGAAGGAAGGAGGGAGGGAGGGAGGAAGGCAGAGAGGCGAGGGGGAGGGAGGGAGGGGGAGGGAGGGAGGGAGAGAATATTTTGTGATTGTGGAGAGGCGGATTATAGGATGTTGAGGGGTTTATCGGGTTTATTATGGCCTAGCCTTAGTTCCCCCTCCTCTTTTTTTTAAAGGTGAAAGCAGATACTTTATTGAGGAGAGAGAAAAAGGAAGAAACCTTTGGATACTCAGGGAGAAGGAGGAGACGACTGCCACAAGCATGCGGTTAGGGGATCTCTCATGCAGACTCTCTTTCTTTTGCCTCTCTTTCTTTCCTTCTTTCCTAAAACTCTGTCCTCCTTTTCCTTCTCCTTCTCTCTGTCCTTCCCCCACTTATACCTCCCTTGCCCCCTTTTTCCCTCCCTCCCTGTTGTGGTCTCCAACTTTTACAAATGGGATGGTACAAGAAGGCCCTGAAGAGATGTCAGTATCATAATTTTTTTAACAGGATAGCATCCAAAAACTAGGAAAAACATTTCTGCTTATCATGAACCATTCAGCCATAGCTCATCTGTTATGTCTGAAGTGCACAGAGGTAGCATACACGACCAGCGGAGAATGTTCCACTGACAATGTGGGGAGAGAAGAAAAACCAAGCACTCCCTGATTGATCCTGATTGATATCCGTTAGAGTCTCAGAAGAATTACTAGATTTCATGTACTTTTGCAATCACTGGGTATGTCTGCATTTGGAGATTTCAAAGGAAAGTGAAGAGGACTGAGTTCCACACTCAACATGGCCACCGTTGAGATAACATATCAGGTGCTGTAGAACCAAAGAACTGAGCAGGCCTGGCAAGTCTGGAGAACAACATGTGAATCATACCGCAGAATTCAAAGATTTGAAAAGTTCTCGAATATAGTAGAAATATATCACAGAGTAAGTAGCCTATATGCTTTCTCCCTCCACTTACATGCTAACATACATTCTTTTTTTTAACATTTTTTATTATCTTCGCTCATACAATCTTAATACATGCGCCGGTTCCCTCCCTCCCTCCTCCTTACCCCACCTCTCTGCTCACCCTTCCCTCACCCGTCCCTCCCCACCGCCTAGTGCCTTCTCTCCCCCAATCCCTTTAGAATCCTTTCATGTGTCTGCCAGTTTCTCCTCTGGGTCCTCCTCTTGGCTGACGTGCAAGGACCCAGCGGCATTTCCCTGAACCCTTTCCTTTTTACCCCTTAAGCATAGTAATACTATTATGGCTGTCATTCCCTTGTCTCCAATGGTCTTGATGCTTTGCAAATGTGTAGCAGGGTCATATGGCATTTCCATCTTTAACTTCTTTAAGAATCGCCAGACGGCTCGTCAGAGTGGATGTATGAACCTGCACTCCCACCAGCAATGTAAGACAGTTCCCCTCTCTCCACATCCTCTCCAGCAGTTGGTGTTGTTTGTATTGTGAATTTTTGCCATCCTGACAGGGGTTAGATGACATCTCAGGGAGGTTTTAATTTGCGTTTCCCTGATGCCTAAGGATGTGGAGCATTTTTTGAGATATATGTTAGACATTTTAATTTCGTCCTTGGTAAAGTTTCTTTGAAGTTCCAAGGCCCATTTTTTAATTGGGACATTTGTTTCCTTGGTGCTAATTTTTCTAAGTCTTTGTGCACTCTGGATAATAGAGCTCTATCAGATATGTGGTTAGTGAAGATTTTCTCCTATTCTGGGGTTGCCTGTGTGCTCGAGGGAAACACTTTAGATTTGTCCATGAAGTGTATTTATTTTTTTTGATATTTTATGCTTTCATTTTTTCAATTTTTTCCACTTCAAAAAAGTTGAAATAGCCCATTACCCTTCATCCTCTTTCCTCCCTTGTCTCATTCCGCCCATTGACAGACACACTAAAGAGGCTCCGAAG
>JALPQD010000302.1:2355266-2368298 GCA_023101885.1 Typhlomys cinereus | reverse complement strand
GAAAATCACCCTGGATTGCTCAAACTCCTCTTGCTTTGCTCGTCCACCTTCCAGGATGGAAGCATGCAGCGCACAATTTCTGAACTCAGGACCTTTCTGCTTTCCAGGCAGAGGTTAGTGTCTCCAGCCAGCCTTGGAAACTGAATCTTTTTTTTAATATTTTAAAATTTATTCAATGGTGCACAGTGTGCGCACGTGTGTGTGTGTGTGTGGGGTGTGTGTGTGTGGTGTGAGAGAGAGAGGAGGCACTCACTGTCTGTGACCGTGACTGTGAAGGCAAGGGCGAGTTCGAAAATCACCCTGGATTGCTCAAACTCCTCTTTGCTTTGCTCTGGTTTCCACCTTGCAGGATCGGAAGTGCAGGCCGCCACCATTTCTGAACTCAGGACTTTCTGCTTTCCAGGCAGAGGTTAGTGTCTCCAGCCAGCCTTGGAAACTGAATCTTTTTTTTTTTTTTTTTTAATAAATTTTTAAAAATTTATTCAATGGCACAGTGTGCGACGTGTGTGTGTGTGTGTGTGTGTGTGAGAGAGAGGCACTCCTGTCTGTGACCGTGACTGTGGAAGGGCAAGGGAGTTCGAAAATCACCCTGGATTGCTCAAACTCCTCTTTGCTTTGTCTCGGGTTCCACTTGCAGGATCGGAAGTGCAGGCCGCACCATTTCTGAACTCAGGACCTTTCTGCTTTCCAGGCAGAGGTTTAGTGTCTCCAGCCAGCCTTGGAAACTGAATCTTTTTTTAAATAATTTTAAAAATTTATTCAATGGTGCACAGTGTGCGCACGTGGTGTGTGGTGTGTGTGTGTGGTGTGTGTGTGTGTGTGTGGTGAGAGAGAGAGGGCACTCACTGTCTGTGACCGTGGACTGTGAAGGGCCAAGGGGAGTTCGAAAATCACCCTGGATTGCTCAACTCCTCTTTGCTTTGCTCTGGTTCCACCTTGCAGGACGGAAGTGCAGGCCGCCACCATTCTGAACTCAGGACCTTTCTGCTTTCCGAGGCAGAGGTAGTGTCTCCAGCCACCTTGGAAAGGAATCTTTTTTTTTTTTTTTAATAAATTTTAAAAATTTATTCAATGGTGCACAGTGTGCGCACGGTGTGTGTGTGTGTGTGTGTGTGAGAGAGAGGGCACTCACGGTCTGTGACCGTGACGTGAAGGGCCAAGGGCGAGTTCGAAACACCCTGGATTGCTCAAACTCCTCTTTGCTTTGCTCTGGTTCCACCTTGCAGGATCGGAAGTGCAGGCCGCCACCATTTCTGAACTCAGGACCTTTCTGCTTTCCAGGCAGAGGTTTAGTGTCTCCAGCCAGCCTTGGAAACTGAATCTTTTTTTTTAAATATTTTTTAAAAATTTATTCAATGGTGCACAGTGTGCGCACGTGTGTGTGTGTGTGTGTGTGTGTGTGTGTGTGTGTGTGTGTGAGAGAGAGAGGGCACTCACTGTCGGTGACGGACTGTGAAGGGCCAAGGGGAGTTCGAAAATCACCTGGATTGCTCAAACTCCTCTTGCTTTGCCTGGTTCCACCTTGCGGGATCGGAAGTGCAGGCGCCACCATTTCTGAACTCAGGACCTTCTCTTTCCAGGCAGAGGTTTAGTGTCTCAGCCAGCCTTGGAAACTGAATCTTTTTTTTTTTTAAAAATTTTTAAAAATTTATTCAATGGTGCACAGTGTGCGCACGTGTGTGTGTGTGTGTGTGTGTGTGTGTGTGTGTGTGTGTGGAGAGAGAGGGGCACTCACTGTCTGTGACCGTGACTGTGAAGGCCAAGGGCGAGTTCGAAAATCACCCTGGATTGCCAAACTCCTCTTTGCTTGCTCTGGTTCCACCTGGCAGATCGGAAGTGCAGGCCGCCACCATTTGAACTCAGGACCTTTCTGCTTCCAGGCAGAGGTTTAGTGTCTCCAGCCAGCCTGGAAACTGAACTTTTTTTTTTTTTTAATAAATTTTAAAAATTTATTCAATGGTGCACATGTTGCGCACGTGTGTGTGTGTGTGTGTGTGTGTGTGTGTGTGTGTGAGAGAGAGAGGGCACTCACTGTCTGTGACCGTGACTGTGAAGGGCCAAGGGTGATCGAAAATCACCCTGGATTGCTCAAACTCCTCTTTGCTTTGCCTGGTTCCACCTTGCAGGATCGGAAGTGCAGGCCGCCACCATTTCTGAACTCAGGACCTTTCTGCTTCCAGGCAGAGTTTTAGTGTCTCCAGCCAGCCTGGAAACTGAACTTTTTTTTTTTTTTAATAAATTTTAAAAATTTATTCAATGGTGCACAGTGTGCGCACGTGTGTGTGTGTGTGTGTGTGTGTGAGAGAGAGGGCACTCACTGTCGTGACCGTGACTGTGAAGGGCCAAGGGCGAGTTCGAAAATCACCCTGGATGCTCAAACTCCTCTTTGCTTTGCTCTGGTTCCACCTTGCAGGATCGGAAGTGCAGGCCGCCACCATTTCTGAACTCAGGACCTTTCTGCTTTCCAGGCAGAGGTTTAGTGTCTCCAGCCAGCCTTGGAAACTGAATCTTTTTTTTTTTTTAAAAATTTTAAAATTTATTCAATGGTGCACAGTGTGCGCACGTGTGTGTGTGTGTGTTGTGTGTGTGTGTGTGAGAGAGAGGGCACTCACTGTCTGTGACCGTGACTGTGAAGGGCCAAGGGCGAGTTCGAAAATCACCCTGGATTGCTCAACTCCTCTTTGCTTTGCTCTGGTCACCTTGCAGGATCGGAAGTGCAGGCCGCCACCATTCTGAACTCAGACCTTTCTGCTTCCAGGCAGAGGTTTAGTGTCTCCAGCCAGCCTTGGAAACTGAATCTTTTTTTTTAATAATTTTAAAAATTTATTCAATGGTGCACAGTGTGCGCACGTGTGTGTGTGTGTGTGTGTGTGTGTGTGTGTGTGTGTGTGAGAGAGAGAGGGGCACTCACTGTCTGTGACCGTGACTGTGAAGGGCCAAGGGCGAGTTCAAAATCACCCTGGATTGCTCAAACTCCTCTTGCTTTGCCTGGTTCCACCTTGCAGGATCGGAAGTGCAGGCCGCCACCATTCTGAACTCAGGACCTTCTGCTTTCCAGGCAGAGGTTTAGTGTCTCCAGCCAGCCTTGGAAACTGAATCTTTTTTTTTTTTTTAATAAATTTTAAAAATTTATCAATGGTGCACAGTGTGCGCACGGTGTGTGTGTGTGTGTGTGTGAGAGAGAGAGGGCACTCACTGTCTGTGACCGGTGACTGTGAAGGGCCAAGGGGCGAGTTCGAAAATCACCCTGGATTGCTCAAACTCCTCTTTGCTTTGCTCTGGTTCACCTTGCAGGATCGGAAGTGCAGGCCGCCACCATTCTGAACTCAGGACCTTCTGCTTTCCAGGCAGAGGTTTAGTGTCTCCAGCCACCTGGAAACTGAATCTTTTTTTTTTTTTTTAATAATTTTAAAAATTTTTTCAATGGTGCACAGTGTGCGCACGTGTGTGTGGGGGTGTTGGGTGTGAGAGAGAGGGCACTCACTGTCTGGGCCGTGACTGTGAAGGGCCAAGGGCGAGTTCGAAAATCACCCTGGATTGCTCAAACTCCTCTTTGCTTTGCTCTGGTTCCACCTTGCAGGATCGGAAGTGCAGGCCGCCACCATTTCTGAACTCAGGACCTTTCTGCTTTCCAGGCAGAGGTTTAGTGTCTCCAGCCAGCCTTGGAAACTGAATCTTTTTTTTTTTTTTTAATAAATTTTAAAAATTTATTCAATGGTGCACAGTGTGCGCACGTGTGTGTGTGTGTGTGTGTGTGTGTGTGTGTGAGAGAGAGGGCACTCACTGTCTGTGACCGTGACTGTGAAGGGCCAAGGGCGAGTTCGAAAATCACCCTGGATTGCTCAAACTCCTCTTTGCTTTGCTCTGGTTCCACCTTGCAGGATCGGAAGTGCAGGCCGCCACCATTTCTGAACTCAGGACCTTTCTGCTTTCCAGGCAAGGTTTAGTGTCTCCAGCCAGCCTTGGAAACTGAATCTTTTTTTTAAATAATTTTTAAAAATTATTCAATGGTGCACAGTGTGCGCACGTGTGTGTGTGTGTGTGTGTGTGTGTGTGTGTGTGAGAGAGAGAGAGGCACTCACTGTCTGTGACCGTGACTGTGAAGGGCCAAGGGGAGTTCGAAAATCACCGGATTGCTCAAACTCTTCTTGCTTTGCTCTGGTTCACCTTGCAGGATCGGAAGTGCAGGCCGCCACCATTTCTGAACTCAGGACCTTTCTGCTTTCCAGGCAGAGGTTTAGTGTCTCCAGCCAGCCTTGAAACTGATTTTTTTTTTTTTTTAATAAATTTTAAAATTTATTCAATGGTGCACAGTGTGCGCATGTGTGTGTGTGTGTGTGTGTGTGTGAGAGAGAGGGCACACCCTGTCTGTGACCGTGACTGTGAAGGGCCAAGGGCGAGTTCGAAAATCACCCTGGATTGCTCAAACTCCTCTTTGCTTTGCTCTGGTTCCACCTTGCAGGATCGGAAGTGCAGGCCGCCACCATTTCTGAACTCAGGACCTTTCTGCTTTCCAGGCAGAGGTTTAGTGTCTCCAGCCAGCCTTGGAAACTGAATCTTTTTTTTTTTTAAATAATTTTTAAAAATTTATTCAATGGTGCAGAGTGTGCGCACGTGTGTGTGTGTGTGTGTGTGTGTGTGTGTGTGTGTGTGTGTGGAGAGAGAGGGCACTCACTGTCTGTGACCGTGACTGTGAAGGGCCAAGGGGAGTTCGAAAATCACCCTGGATTGCTCAAACTCCTCTTTGCTTTGCTCTGGTTCCACCTTGCAGGATCGGAAGTGCAGGCCGCCACCATTTCTGAACCAGGACCTTTCTGCTTTCCAGGCAGAGGTTTAGTGTCTCCAGCCAGCCTTGGAAACTGAATCTTTTTTTTTTTTTTAATAAATTTAAAAATTATTCAATGGTGCACAGTGTGCGCACGTGTGTGTGTGTGTGTGTGTGTGTGAGAGAGAGGGCACTCACGTCTGTGACCGTGACTGTGAAGGGCCAAGGGGAGTTCGAAAATCACCCTGGATTGCTCAAACCTCCTCTTGCTTTGCTCTGGTTCCACCTTGCAGGATCGGAAGTGCAGGCCGCCACCATTTCTGAACTCAGGACCTTTCGCTTTCCAGGCAGAGGTTTAGTGTCTCCAGCCAGCCTTGGAAACTGAATCTTTTTTTTTTAAATAATTTTTAAAAATTATTCAATGGTGCACAGTGTGCGCACGTGTGTGTGTGTGTGTGTGTGTGTGTGTGTGTGTGTGTGGTGAGAGAGAGAGGCACTCACTGTCTGTGACCGTGACTGTGAAGGGCCGGGAGTTCGAAACTCACCCTGGTTGCTCAAACTCCTCTTTGCTTTGCTCTGGTTCCACCTTGCAGGATCGGAAGTGCAGGCCGCCACCATTTCTGAACTCAGGACCTTTCTGCTTTCCAGGCAGAGGTTTAGTGTCTCCAGCCAGCCTTGGAAACTGAACTTTTTTTTTTTTTAATAAATTTTAAAAATTTTCAATGGTGCACAGTGTGCGCACGTGTGTGTGTGTGTGTGTGGTGTGTGTGTGTGTGTGAGGGAGAGGGGGGGCACCTCACTGTCTGTGACCGTGCTGTGATGGGCCAAGGGGGAGTTCGAAATCACCCTGGATTGCTCAAACTCCTCTTTGCTTTGCTCTGGTTCCACCTTGCAGGATCGGAAGTGCAGGCCGCCACCATTTCTGAACTCAGGACCTTTCTGCTTTCCAGGCAGAGGTTTTGGTCTCCAGCCAGCCTTGGAACTGAATCTTTTTTTTTTTTTAATAAATTTTAAATTATTCATGGTGCACAGTGTGCGCACGTGTGTGTGTGTGTGGTGTGTGTGTGGTGTGTGTGTGGAGAGAGGGGCACCTCACTGTCTGGGACCGTGACTGTGAAGGGCCAAGGGGAGTTCGAAAATCACCCTGGATTGCTCAAACTCCTCTTTGCTTGCTCTGGTTCCACTTGCAGGATCGGAAGTGCAGGCCGCCACCATTTCTGAACTCAGGACCTTTTGCTTTCCAGCAGAGGTTTAGTGTCTCCAGCCAGCCTGGAAACTGAATCTTTTTTTTTTTTTTTAAATTTTAAATTTATTCAATGGTGCACAGTGTGCGCACTGTGTGTGTGTGTGTGTGTGTGTGGTGTGTAGAGAGAGGGCACTCACTGTCTGTACCGTGACTGTGAAGGGCCAAGGGCGAGTTCGAAAATCACCCTGGATTGCTCAAACTCCTCTTTGCTTTGCTCTGGTTCCACCTTGCAGGATCGGAAGTGCAGGCCGCCACCTTTCGAACTCAGGACCTTTCTGCTTTCCAGGCAGAGGTTTAGTGTCTCCAGCCAGCCTTGGAAACTGAATCTTTTTTTTTTTTTAATATTTTAAAATTTATTCAATGGTGCACAGTGTGCGCACGTGTGTGTGTGTGTGTGTGTGTGTGTGTGTGTGAGAGAGGAGGGCACTCACTGTCTGTGACCGTGACTGTGAAGGGCCAAGGGTGAGTTCGAAAATCACCCTGGATTGCTCAAACTCCTCTTTGCTTTGCTCTGGTGCCACCTTGCAGGATCGGAAGTGCAGGCCGCCACCATTTCTGAACTCAGGACCTTTCTGCTTTCGAGGCAGAGGTTTAGTGTCTCCAGCCAGCCTTGGAAACTGAATCTTTTTTTTTTTTAATAATTTTTAAAAATTTATTCAATGGTGCACAGTGTGCGCACGTGTGTGTGTGTGTGTGTGTGTGTGTGTGTGTGTGTGTGAGAGAGAGAGGGCACTCACTGTCTGTGACCGTGACTGTGAAGGGCCAAGGGTGAGTTCGAAAATCACCCTGGATTGCTCAAACTCCTCTTTGCTTTGCTCTGGTTCCACCTTGCAGGATCGGAAGTGCAGGCCGCCACCATTTCTGAACTCAGGACCTTTCTGCTTTCCAGGCAGAGGTTTAGTGTCTCCAGCCAGCCTTGGAAACTGAATCTTTTTTTTTTTTAATAATTTTAAAAATTTATCAATGGTGCACAGTGTGCGCACGTGTGTGTGTGTGTGTGTGTGGGGGTGTGTGTGTGGAGAGAGAGGGCACTCACTGTCTGTGACCGTGACTGTGAAGGGCCAAGGGTGAGTTCGAAAATCACCCTGGATTGCTCAAACTCCTCTTTGCTTTTGCTCTGGGGCCACCTGCATGGAAAAAAAAAAAGGATGGTGGGGGGGAGGGGTGGAAAAACACCCTGATGCAACCCCTTTGCTTCCTGTCCATAGGATCGGAATGCAGGCCGCACCATTTCTGAACTCAGGACCTTTCGCTTTCAGGGAGGTTTAGTGTCTCCAGCCAGCCTTGGAAACTGAATCTTTTTTTTTAAATAATTTTTAAAAATTTATTCAATGGTGCACAGTGTGCGCACGCGTGTGTGTGTGTGTGTGTGTGTGTGTGTGTGTGTGTGTAGAACCATAATAAGCATTTTTTTCAGAGAGAGAGAGAGAGAGAGAGAGAGACAGAGAGAGACAGAGACAGAGACAGAGACAAAGACAAAGACAGAGAACAAAGAAATACACTAGTTTTCAGTTTTGTGTGTGTGTTCAGGTGCCTTCCTTGCAGAGATTTTGAGAGATGATTTCAAAGTATATTGCCGGCTCTGTTAATGATTCAGTCTGCAAGACAAAGACATCTGCCTAGGGCTCTGAAGGGAACTGAGTGGTGTGCCCCTCCCCCCACAGGGTATCAAGGATCTAACACACAGGCCGGACGCTAATGCTGCCTCCCAGCTACACCCTACTTTCATACTTTTTAGGCAAAGAACAAATCGCCTCTCAAAGCAGTTCACCTTGCTCCTTTCTTTACTTTAAAATGCAGCTTTGTCCTTTCCCTCACACTACTGAGGCAAGAGATTGTCCCTGGCGTGTATCTCCAGCCCTGCCCTAATCCGGACGGGAATGGAATAGCTGCTGCCTAGGGTGGGGGCAGGGATCTTTCCACCATGCCGCCAGCGGTGCTGAGAAGTCCTCGCCTGCCATCTGCCGGTGAATGTTTCTCACATGGACTAGCTGCATGCCCTGGCAGACCCTCGAGCGGTCCAGAGAAAGGGCGTAAGATCAAAGAACATCAGGAGCGCCTTTGACTTCTAGCATCTTATATCACGATAGCACATTTGTTCCTCGTTCTGTTTTCTTTCGGTTAACCTTCCACCTAGGAGTCATTCAAGCCACTGGTGGAGGCGGAGGAGGATTGTAAGGCTCTCTAAGCGGGAAAAAGGGTAGCCAGCGGACAAGTTTCAAAAGTTGTTTCTCTCCTTCAACTATTTTTTTCTTTTCTTTTTTTTGGGGGGGCGGGGGGGGTGTGTGTGACCTGGGGACTGAACTTGGGTTCTTCATCTTTGCGTGCGCGTGCCTTTGCCTGCTGGCTTGAGAATGCACTTGAACTGATTTATTCCCTGTTGTAGTTAGATACGGGTGTCAGCTTCGTAGACCATTGAAAGGTGAGCCGACTTTTGGGCACCTCTAGCACGTCTATGCAAAATCACTACTTAAGGCAACCCCTGAGCAAGTCTTCAGGAGCTAGCATGTATTCATACCGATTCAATTTCCCGGAACCAGGGTCTGCCATGCCAGCTATCCATGTGAGAAACATTCACACCGGCAGATGGCAGGCGAGGACTTCTCAGCACGCGGGCGGCATGGTGGAAAGATCCCTGCCCCCACCCTAGGCAGCAGCCATTCCATTCCCGTCCGGATTAGGCAGGGCTGAGATAACACGCCAAGGGCAGAAATCTCTGCCTCAGTAGTGTGAGGGAAAGGACAAAGCTGCATTTTTAAAGTAAGAAAGGAGCAAGGGAACTGCTTTAAGAAGGCGATTTTTCTTTGCCTAAAAAGTATGAAAGTAGGGTGTAGCTGGAGGCAGCATTAGCGTCCGGCCTGTGTGTTAGATCTTGATACCCTGTGGGGGAGGGGCACACCACTCAGTTCCCTTCAGGAGCCCTAGGCAGATGTCTTTGTCTTGCAGACTGAATCTTAACAGAGCCGGCAAATACTTTGAAATCATCTCTCAAAATCTCTGCAAGGAAGGCACTGAACACACACACAAAACTGAAAATTAGTGTATTTCTTGTTCTCGGTCTTTGTCTTTGTCTCTGTCTCTGTCTCGTCTCTCTTCTGTCTCTCTCGCTCTCTCTCTCTCTCTCTGAAAAAAAAAATGCTTATAGTTTCTACACACACACACAAACACACAGCACACACACACACACACACACACGCGTGCGCACACTGTGCACCATTGAAAAAATTTTTAAAAATTATTAAAAAAAAAAGATTCAGTTCCAAGGCGGCTGGAGACACTAAACCTCTCCTGGAAAGCAGAAAGGTCCTGAGTTCAGAAATGGTGGCGGCCTGCACTTCCGATCCTGCAAGGTGGAACCAGAGCAAAGCAAAGAGAGTTTGAGCAATCCAGGGTGATTTCGAACTCACCCTTGGCCCTTCACAGTCACGGTCACAGACAGTGAGTGCCCCTCTCTCTCTCCACACACACACACACACACACACACGTGCGCACACTGTGCACCATTGAAAAATTTTTAAAATTATTAAAAAAAAAAAAAGATTCAGTTTCCAAGGCTGGCTGGAGACACTAAACCTCTGCCTGGAAAGCAGAAAGGTCCTGAGTTCAGAATGTGTGCGCGGCACTTCCGATCCTGCAAGGTGGACCAGAGCAAAGCAAAGAGGAGTTTGAGCAATCCAGGGTGATTTTCGAACTCACCCTTGGCCCTCACAGTCACGGTCACAGACAGTGAGTGCCCTCTCTCTCTCACACACACACACACACACACACACACACACACACACCGCTGCGCACACTTGCACCATTGAATAAATTTTAAAATATTAAAAAAAAAGATCATTTTCCAAGGCTGGCTGGAGACACTAAACCTCTGCCTGGAAAGAGAAAAGGTCCTGAGTCAGAAATGGTGGCGGCCTGCACTTCCGATCCTGCAAGGTGGAACAGAGCAAAGCAAGAAGGAGTTGGAGCAATCCAGGTGATTTTGAACTCCCCTTGGCCCTTCACAGTCACGGTCACAGACAGTGAGTGCCCTCTCTCTCTCCCACCACACACACACACACACACACGTGCGCACACTCGTGCACCATTGAATAAATTTTTAAATTATAAAAAAAAAAAAGATTCAGTTTCCAAGGCTGGCGGGAGACACTAAACTCTGCCTGGAAAGCAGAAAGGTCCTGAGTTCAGAAATGGTGGCGGCCTGCACTTCCGATCCTGCAAGGTGGAACCAGAGCAAAGCAAAGAGAGTTGAGCAATCCAGGGTGATTTTCGAACTCCCCTTGCCCTTCACATCACGGTCACAGACAGTGAGTGCCCTCTCTCTCACCACACACACACACACACACACACACACACACACACACCGTGCGCACATGTGCACCATTGAATAAATTTTTAAAATATTAAAAAAAAAAAAAGATTCAGTTTCCAAGGCTGGCTGGAGACACTAAACCTCTGCCTGGAAAGCAGAAAGGTCCTGAGTTCAGAATGGTGGCGGCCGCACTTCCGATCCTGCAAGGTGGAACCAGAGCAAAGCAAAGAGGAGTTTGAGCAATCCAGGGTGTTTTCGAACTCCCCTTGGCCTTCACACGTCACGTCACAGACAGTGAGTGCCCTCTCTCCACACACACCACACACACACACACACACACACACACCACAAGGGCGCACACTTGTGCACCATTGAATAAATTTTTAAAATTATTTAAAAAAAAAGATTCAGTTTCCAAGGCTGCTGGAGACACTAAACCTCTGCCTGAAAGCAGAAAAGTCCTGATTGTCAGAAATGGTGGCGGCCTGCACTTCCGATCCTGCAAGTGGACCAGAGCAAAGCAAAAGGAGTTTGAGCAATCCAGGGTGATTTCGAACTCACCTTGGCCCTTCACAGTCACGGTCACAGACAGTGAGTGCCCTCTCCTCTCTCACACACACACACACACACACACACACGTGCGCACACTGTGCACCATGAATAAATTTTTAAAATTTATTAAAAAAAAAAAAAGATTCAGTTTCCAAGGCTGGCTGGAGACACTAAACCTCTGCCTGGAAAGCAGAAAGGTCCTGAGTTCAGAATGGTGGCGGCCTGCACTTCCGATCCTGCAAGGTGGCACAGAGCAAAGCAAAGAGGAGTTTGAGCAATCCAGGGTGATTTTCGAACTCACCCTTGGCCCTTCACAGTCACGGTCACAGACAGTGAGTGCCCTCTCTCTCACACACACACACACACACACACACACACACACACACGTGCGCACACTGTGCACCATTGAATAAATTTTTAAAAATTATTAAAAAAAAAGATTCAGTTTCCAAGGCTGGCTGGAGACACTAAACCTCTGCCTGGAAAGCAGAAAGGTCCTGAGTTCAGAAATGGTGGCGGCCTGCACTTCCGATCCTGCAAGTGGAACCAGAGCAAAGCAAAGAGGATTTGAGCAATCCAGGGTGATTTTGAACTCCCTTGGCCCTTCACAGTCACGGTCACAGACAGTGAGTGCCCTCTCTCTCACACACACACACACACACACACACACGTGCGCACACTGCTGCACCATTGAATAAATTTTTAAAATTATTAAAAAAAAAGATTCAGTTTCCAAGGCTGGCTGGAGACACTAAACCTCTGCCTGGAAAGCAGAAAGGTCCTGAGTTCAGAAATGGTGGCGGCCTGCACTTCCGATCCGCAAGGTGGAACCAGAGCAAAGCAAAGAGGAGTTTGAGCAATCCAGGTGATTTCGAACTCCCTTGGCCCTTCACAGTCACGGTCACAGACAGTGAGTGCCCTCTCTCTCACACACACACACACACACACACACACACACACACACCACCGTGCGCACACTGTGCACCATTGAATAAATTTTTAAATTATTAAAAAAAAAAGATTCAGTTTCCAAGGCTGGCTGGAGACACTAAACTCTGCCTGGAAAGCAGAAAGGTCCTGAGTTCAGAAATGGTGGCGGCCTGCACTTCCGATCCTGCAAGGTGGAATCAGAGCAAAGCAAAGAGGAGTTTGAGCAATCCAGGGTGATTTTCGAACTCGCCCTTGGCCCTTCACAGTCACGGTCACAGACAGTGAGTGCCCTCTCTCTCACGCACACCACACACACACACACACACACACACACACACACGTGCGCACACTGTGCACCATTGAATAAATTTTTAAAAATTATTAAAAAAAAAAAGATTCAGTTTCCAAGGCTGGCTGGAGACACTAAACCTCTGCCTGGAAAGCAGAAAGGTCCTGAGTTCAGAAATGGTGGCGGCCTGCACTTCCGATCCTGCAAGGTGGAACCAGAGCAAAGCAAAGAGGAGTTTGAGCAATCCAGGGTGATTTTCGAACTCGCCCTTGGCCCTTCACAGTCACGGTCACAGACAGTGAGTGCCCTCTCTCTCACACCACACACACACACACACACACACACACACACACACACGTGCGCACACTGTGCACCATTGAATAAATTTTTAAAATTATTAAAAAAAAAAGATTCAGTTTCCAAGGCTGGCTGGAGCACTAAACCTCTGCCTGGAAAGCAGAAAGGTCCTGAGTTCAGAAATGGTGGCGGCCTGCACTTCCGATCCTGCAAGGTGGAACCAGAGCAAAGCAAGAGGAGTTTGAGCAATCCAGGGTGATTTTCGAACTCGCCCTTGGCCCTTCACAGTCACGGTCACAGACAGTGAGTGCCCTCTCTCACACACACACACACACACACACACACACACACACACACACACGTGCGCACACTCTGCACCATTGAATAAATTTTTTAAAATTATTAAAAAAAAAAGATTCAGTTTCCAAGGCTGGCTGGAGACACTAAACCTCTGCCTCGAAAGCAGAAAGGTCCTGAGTTCAGAAATGGTGGCGGCCTGCACTTCCGATCCTGCAAGGTGGCACCAGAGCAAAGCAAAGAGGAGTTTGAGCAATCCAGGGTGATTTTCGAACTCACCCTTGGCCCTTCACAGTCACGGTCACAGACAGTGAGTGCCCTCTCTCTCACACACACCCAACACACAC
>JALPQD010000302.1:2347766-2350266 GCA_023101885.1 Typhlomys cinereus | reverse complement strand
AGTTTGAGCAATCCAGGGTGATTTTCGAACTCACCCTTGGCCCTTCACAGTCACGGTCACAGACAGTGAGTGCCCTCTCTCTCACACACCACACACACACACACACACACACACACACACACGTGCGCACACTGTGCACCATTGAATAAATTTTTAAAAATTATTAAAAAAAAGATTCAGTTTCCAAGGCTGGCTGGAGACACTAAACCTACTGCCTGGAAAGCAGAAAGGTCCTGAGTTCAGAAATGGTGGCGGCCTGCACTTCCGATCCTGCAAGGTGGAACCAGAGCAAAGCAAAGAGGAGTTTGAGCAATCCAGGGTGATTTTCGAACTCCCCTTGGCCCTTCACAGTCACGGTCACAGACAGTGAGTGCCCTCTCTCTCCACACACACACACACACACACACGTGCGCACACTGTGCACCATTGAATAAATTTTAAAATTATTAAAAAAAAAAAAAAGATTCAGTTCAAGGCTGGCTGGAGACACTAAACCTCTGCCTGGAAAGCAGAAAGGTCCTGAGTTCAGAAATGGTGGCGGCCTGCACTTCCGATCCTGCAAGGTGGAACCAGAGCAAAGCAAAGAGGAGTTTGAGCAATCCAGGGTGATTTTCGAACTCACCTTGGCCCTTCACAGTCACGGTCACAGACAGTGAGTGCCTCTCTCTCTCACAACACACACACACACACACACACACACACACACACACACACTGCGCACACTGGCACCATTGAATAAATTTTTAAAAATTATTAAAAAAAAAAAGATTCAGTTTCCAAGGCTGGCTGGAGACACTAAACCTCTGCCTGGAAAGCAGAAAGGTCCTGAGTTCAGAAATGGTGGCGGCCTGCACTTCCGATCCTGCAAGGGGAACCAGAGCAAAGCAAAGAGGAGTTTGAGCAATCCAGGTGATTTTCGTGTGTGTGTGTGTGAGAGAGAGAGGGCACTCACTGTCTGTGACCGTGACTGTGAAGGGCCAAGGGTGATTCGAAAATCACCCTGGATTGACTCAACCTCCTCTTGCTTTGCTCTGGTTCCACCTTGCAGGATCGGAAGTGCAGCCGCCACCATTTCTGAACTCAGGACCTTTCTGCTTCCAGGCAGAGTTTAGTGTCTCCAGCCAGCCCTTGGAAACTGAATCTTTTTTTTTTTTTAATAAATTTAAAATTTATTCATGGTGCACAGTGGCGCACGTGTGGTGTGTTGTGTGTGTGTGTGTGAGGAGAGCGAGGGCACCTCACTGTTCTGTATGGGACTTGACTGTGAAGGGCCAAGGGTGAGTCGAAAATCACCTGGGCTTGCTCAAACTCCTCTTTGCTTGCTCTGGTTCCACCTGCAGGATCGGGAACGTGCAGGCCGCCACCATTCTGAACTCAGGACCTTTTGCTTTCCAGGCAGGATGTTTAGTGTCTCCAGCCAGCCTTGGAAACTGAATCTTTTTTTTTTTTAATAATTTTAAAAATTTATTCAATGGTGCACAGTGTGCGCACGTGTGTGGTGTGTGGTGTGTGTGTGTGTGTGTTGTGAGAGAGAGGGCACTCACTGTCTGTGACCGTGACTGTGAAGGGCCAAGGGTGAGTTCGAAAATCACCCTGGATTGCTCAAACTCCTCTTTGCTTTGCTCTGGTTCCACCTTGCAGGATCGGAAGTGCAGGCCGCCACCATTTCTCAACTCAGGACCTTTCTGCTTTCCAGGCAGAGGTTTAGTGTCTCCAGCCAGCCTTGGAAACTGAATCTTTTTTTTTTTTTTAATAAATTTTAAAAATTTATTCAATGGTGCACAGTGTGCGCACGTGTGTGTGTTGTGTGTTGTGTTTTTTTTTTTTTTTTTAATAAATTTAAAAATTTATTCAATGGTGCACAGTGTGCGCACGTGTGTGGTGTGTTGTGTGTGTGTGTGTTGTGTGTGAGGAGAGAGGGCACTCACTGTCTGTGACCGTGACTGTGAAGGGGCAAGGGCGAGTTCGAAATCACCCTGGATTGCTCAAACTCTCTTTTGCTTTGCTCTGGTTCCACCTTGCAGGATCGGAAGTGCAGGCCGCCACCATTTCTGAACTCAGGACCTTTCTGCTTTCCAGGACAGAGTTTAGTGTCTCCAGCCAGCCTTGGAAACTGAATCTTTTTTTTTTTTTTTAATAAATTTTAAAAATTTATTCAATGGTGCACAGTGTGCGCACGTGTGTGTGTGTGTGTGTGTGTGTGTGTGTGAGAGGGGGCACTCACTGTCTGTGACCGTGACTGTGAAGGGCCAAGGGTGAGTTCGAAAATCACCCTGGATTGCTCAAACTCCTCTTTGCTTTGCTCTGGTTCCACCTTGCAGGATCGGAAGTGCAGGCCGCCACCATTTCTGAACTCAGGACCTTTCTGCTTTCCCGGCAGAGGTTTAGTGTCTCCAGCCAGCCTTGGAAACTGAATCTTTTTTTTTTTTTTTAATAAATTTTAAAAATTATTCAATGGTGCACAGTGTGCGCACGTTGTGTGTGTGTTTGTGTGGTCGTG
>JALPQD010000302.1:2311162-2342062 GCA_023101885.1 Typhlomys cinereus | reverse complement strand
GTGTGAGAGAGAGGCAACTCACTGTCTGTGACCGTGACGGTGAAGGGCAGGGTGAGTTCGAAAATCACACTGGATTGCTCAAACTCTCTTTGCTTTGCTCTGGTTCCACCTTGCAGGGCGTGGAAGTGCCAGGCCGCCACCATGTCTGAACGTCAGGACTTTCGCTTTCAGGCAGAGGTTTAGTGTCTCAGCCGCCTTGGAAACTGAATCTTTTTTTTTTTTTTAATAAATTTGAAAAAATTATTGCATGGGGCACAGATGTGCCGCAACCGCGTGTGTGTGTGTGTGTGGTGTGAGAGAGAGGCACTCACTGTCCTGTGACGCGGGACTGTGAAGGCCAAGGGCGAGTTCGAAATCACCCTGGATTGCTCAAACGCCTCTTTGCTTTGCTCTAGCGTCCACTTGCAGATCGGAAGTGCCAGAGCGCGCCACCATTATCTGAACTCTTACCTTTCTGCTTTCGCAGCAGAGAGTTTAAGATGTCTCAGCCAGCCTGGAAACTGAATCTTTTTTTTTTAATAAATTTGAAAAATTTAGTCAATGGTGCACAGTGTGCGCACGTTTTCGTGGGGTGTGTGGGGTGTTGTGAGAAGAGGCACTCACTGGCTGGACCGTGACTGTGAAGGGCCAATGGTCGAGTTCGAAAATCAACCCTGGATGCGCAACTCCTCTTTGCTTGCGCTGGTGCACCTTGCAGATCGGAAGTGCAGCCGCCACCATTGCCTGACCAGGACCTTTCGCTTTCCAGGCAGAGGTTTGTGGTCTACCGCCAGCCTGAAACTGGAAGCTTTTTTAGTTTAAATATTTTTAAAATTATTCAATGTGCACATGTGCGCACGTAGTGTGTGTGTGTGATGTGTGCTGTGTGTGTGTGTGTGTTGTTGAGAGAGAGAGGCAGGGAGCACCACATGTCTGTGACCGGGGACTGTGAAGGGCGCCGGGGCGACGTTCGAAAAATCACCGGATTGCTCAAGACTCTCTTTGCTTTGCTCTGGTGTCCACCTTGTCAGATCGAGTGCAGCGCGCCACCATTTCTGAACTCAGGACTTTCTGCTTTCCAGGCAGGGTTTAGTGTCTTCAGCCAGCCTTGGAAACATGACATCTTGTTTTTTTTTTTAATAAAGTTTAAAAATTTATTCAAGGTGCACAGTGTGCGCACGAGCTGTGTCGTGGTGTGGTGTGTGAGAGAGAGGCACTGCACTGTCTGTATGACCCGTAGATGTGAAGGGCCAAGGGGCGAGTTCGAAATCACCGCGGGCTTGCTCAACTCCCTTGCTTTGCTCTGGTTACACCTTGCAGGAATCGGAAGAGGCAGGCCCCACCATTTCTGAACGCAGGAACCTCATGCGGCTTCCTGCAGAGGTTTTTAGTGGTCTCCAGCCAGCCGTGGAACTGAATTCTTTTTTTTTTTTTTAATAAATTTTAAAAAATTATTCATGTGCAACAGTGTGCTCACAGCGTGTGTGTAAGTGTGTGTTGTGTGAGAGAGAGGGCACTCCAAAAAAAAAAACTGGGGTCGTGACCGTGACTGTGGAAGGGCCAAGGGCGAGTTCGAAATCAACCCTGGATTGCTCAAACTCGCTCTTTGCTTTGCTCTGGTATCCCCTGCAGGATCGAGTGCAGCCGCCACCAGTTCGGAACTCAGGACCGCTTGCGTTCCAGGCAGAGTTAGTGTCTCCCAGTCCAGCCTTGGAAAAACTGAATCGTTTTTTTTTTTTTTAATAAATTTTAAAATTTATCAATGGGCACAGGTGTGCGCCACGTGTGTGTTGTGTGTGTTGTGTTGTTGTGTGCGAGAAGGGCACTCACTGTTCTGTGAACCGTGACTGTGAAGGGCCAGGGCGAGTCGAATCACCCTGGATTAGCTGCCAAACTCCTCTTGCCTTTTGCGTCTGCTCGGCCCCATTGCCGATAGGAAGTGCAAGCCGGCCGCCCCATTTCTGAACTCGGACCTTTCTCGCTTTCCAGGCAGAGGTTTTATGTCTCCCCAAACGCCAGCCTTGGAAACTGAATCGTTTTTTTTTTTAAATGATTTTAAAACTTATTCAATGGTGCACAGTGTGCGCACGGTGTTGTGTGTGTTGTGGTGTGTGTGTTGTGTGTGTGTGTGGAGAGAGAGATGGCACGCACTGTCTGTGACCGTGACTGTGAAGGGCCAAGGGAAGTTCCGAATCACCCTGGATTGCTCAAACTCCTCTTTGCTTGGCTGCGTTGCCACCTTGCAGGATCGGAAGTGCAGGCCGCCACCAGTGCTGCAACTCAGGACCTTTCTGCTTTCCAGGCAAGGTTTAGTGTCTCCAGCCAGCCTTGGAACGGAATCTGTTTTTTTTTTTTTTAATAAATGTTAAAAAAATTTATTCAATGGTGGTGCAACAGTTGCGCACGCGTGTGTGTGGTGTGTGTGGTGTGTGTGTAGGAGAGGGCACTAAACTTCGTCTGTGACCGTGACTGTGAAGCCAGGGCGATTCGAAAACACCCGGGATTGCTCAAAACTACCTCTTTGCTTTGCTCTGTTCACATTGCATGGATCGGAATGTGCAGAGGGCCGCCCCATTTCTGAACTCAGACTTTATCTGCTTTCCAGGCAGAGTTTAGATGCTCCAGCCAGCGCTTGGAAACTGAATCTTTTTTTTTAAATATTTTTAAAAGATTATTCAATGGTGCACAGTGTGCGCACGTGTTGTTGTGTGGGGGTGTGTGGTGTTTGTGGTGTGTGTGAGAGAGAGAGGGCACTCACTGTCCCCTGTGACCGTGACTGTGAGGGCCAAGGGGGAGTTCGAAAATGCCCTGGATTGCTCAACTCCTCTTTGCTTTGCTTTCGGACGTTCCCCAGCTTGCAGATCGGAGTGCAGCCGCCGACCATTTCTGACTCGGACCTTTCTGCTTCCAGGGTCAGTAGTTTTAGGGTCTCCAGCATCCTTGGAAACGGATACTTTTTTTTTTGTTTTAATAATTTTAAAAATTTATTCAATGGTGGGAACTAGGATGCTTCGCACGTGTGTGTGTTGTGGTGTGTGGAGAGAGAGGGCACTCACTGTTCTTTGACCGTGTCTGTGAAGGGCCAAGGGCGAGTTCGAAAATCACCCTGGATTGCTCAAACTCCTCTTTATGCTATATGTCCGCAGGTTCGACCTGCCAGCGATCGGAAGTGCAGCCGCCACCATTTCTGACGCACCAGGTACCTTTCGCTGCCTTTCAGGCAGAGTTTAAGTGTCTCCAGCCAGCCTTGGACTGGAATCTTTTTTGTGAAATAATTTTTTAAAATCATTATTCAATGGTGCACAGGGCGCAGCGTAGTGTGTGTGTGTGGAGTGGTGTGTGTCGTGGTGTGTGGGAAGAGAGAGGCACTCACTGTCCTGTGCCGTGACTGGACGTGCCAGGGCGAGTTCGAAAATCACCCGGATTGCTCAACGCCTCATTTGCTTGCTCTGGTTCCACCTTGCGGTATCAGAGGTGGCAGGCCGCCACATTCTGAACTCAGGAACTGTCGCGTTCCAGGCGAGGTTTAGTGTCTCCAGCCACCTTGGAAACTGAATCTTTTTTTTTTTTTAATAAATTTTAAAAATTTATGCAATGGGTGGCAAGTGTGCGCACTTGTTGTGTGTGAATAGTGGTGTGTGTGGTGTGTGTGGGTGTGTGGTGTGAGAGAGAGAGGGGCACTACCATGTCTGTGACCGTGAACTGTGAAGGGCCAAGAGGCGAGTTCGAAAATCAACCCTGGATTTGCTCAACTCTCTTTGTTGCTCTGGTTCCCACCTTGCAGTTCGAAGTGGCAAGCCGCCACCATTTTCTAGAACTCAGTGACCTTTCTGCTTTCCAGGCATAGTTTATTGGTCCTCCCAGCCAGCCTTGGAACTGAATCGTTTTTTTTTTTTAATAAGTTTTAAAAATTTTATTCAAGTGGGTGGGCCAGTGTGCGCCCGTGTGCGGTGTGGTGTGTGTGTGTGTGTGTGTGATGTGAAAGAGAGAGAGGGCACCACGTCATGTGCCGTACTGTGGAAGGGCCAGGGTGAGTTCGAAAATCACCCTGGATTGCTCAAACTCCTACTTTCTTTGCTCTGTCCACTTGAGGCAGGATCGGAAAGTAGCAGGCCGCCACCATTTCTACTCAGGCTTTCTGCTTTCCAGGCTAGTTAGTGTCTCCAGCCAGCTTGGAAACTGAATCTTGATCTTTATACTTTATTTTCAACATAATAATTTTAAAAATTATTCATGGTGTCAATGGTGCGCACCGCGGGTGGTGCTTTTGTGTGGGAGGAGAGAGCAGAGGCTACATCACTGTCTACGCCGTGAGCCGGACTGTGAAGGGCGCAAGGCGAGTTCGAAAATCCCAGGATTTCTACAAACTCCTCTTTGCTGGCTTATCGGTGTTCCACCTTGCAGATCGGAAGTGCGGCGCCCCGCAGTTCTGACCTCAGGACCGTTCTGCATTTGCGCAGTGCAGAGGTTTAGTGTCTCCGACAGCCTTGGAAACTGATCTTTTTGTTTTTTTAATAATAATTTTAAAATTTATTCAATGGTGCACAGTGTGCGGCGAAGTGTGTGTGTGTTGTGTGGGTGTTGGGTGTGAGAGAGAGGGCACTCCTGTCTGTACCGGGACTGTGAAGGGCCAAGGGCGAGTTCGAAAATCACCCTGGATGGCTCAAAAGCTCCTCTTTGCGTGCTCTGGTGCCAACCTGGCAGGATCGGAAGTGGAAGGCCGCCACCATTTTCTGAACGTCAGGACTTTCGGCTTTCTCAGGCCAGAGGGTTTAGTGTCCTCCAGCCAGCCTTGGAAACTGAATCTTTTTTTTTTAAATAATTTTGAAAATTTATTCATGGTGCACAGTGCTGGCTCACGTGGTGTGGTGTGTGTGTGTGTGTGTGTGATGTGGTGTGGTGTGTGAGAGAGAGAGAGAGGAACTCCACTGTCTGTGACCGGTACTGGTGAAGGGCCCGCAAATGGCGAGTTCGAAAATCACCCTGATTGCTCGGAAACTCCTCTTGCTGTGCCTCTGGTTCCACTGCAGATCGGAAGGTGCAGCCCGCGCACCATTTCTGAACTCAGAGACTTTCTGGCATTTCAGGCAGAGGTTAGTGCTCTCCACCAGCCTTGGAAGCTGTTCTTTTTTTTTTTTAATAAATTTTAAACATTGATTCAATGGTGGCATCAGTGTGCGCACAGCGTGTGTGTGTGTGTTGTGTAGAGAGGGCAAAGGCACGGTTGTGACCGTGACTGTGAGGTCGCAAGGGCGAGTTCGAAAATCAACCTGGATGGGCTCAAACTCCTCTCTGCTTGCTCGGGTGTCCACCTTGCAGGAATCGGAAGTGCAGGCCGCACCCACCATTTCTTGAACTCGGACCTTTCTGCTTTCCCCAGCATAGGTTTAGTGTCGCCACCAGCCTTGGAACATGAATCTTTTTTTTGTTTTTAATAAATTGAAAAATTTATTCAATGGTGCACAGTTGGTGACTGTCGCCGCGGTGATGGTGTGTGGTGTGTGTGAGAGTAGAGGAGCAAATTGCACTGTCTGATTAGACGTGACTGGAAAGGAGAAAAAAAAAAAAAAAAAGAAAAAAAATAAAATATACGTTCGAAATCACCGCTGGATGCCTCAACTCCTCGTTGTGCTTTGGCATCTGGTTCCACTGACGGGCGTCGGAAGTGCAGGCCGAACCACGCATTTCTGAAGCTCAGGCGCTCTTCCTGCTTTTCACAGCGCATAAGAGGTTTAGTGTCTGCGCAGCCAGGCCTTGGAGATCTGAATAGATTGTTTTTTTTATAATAAATATTAAAAAATTTATTCAATGGTGTCCAGTGTGCGCACAGTGTGTGATGTAGTGTGTGTGTGGTGTGTGTGTGGGAAAAAATAGAGGGCGAATCACTGCTGTGACCGTGACTGTGAAGGGCCAAGGGCGAGTTCGAAAATCACCCTGGATTGCGCAAACTCTCTTTGCTTTGGCTCTGGTGCCACCTTCAGGATTGGGGGGGAAGTGCGGCGCAGCCACGCATTCTGACTCACGGACGGCTTCTGCTCATCCAGGCAGAGAGGTTTTAAGTGTCTCCAGCCAGCCTTGAAACTGAATCTCATGTTTTTATATATGTTGTAAAAATCTTATAGTCAATGTGCACATGTGCGACACGTGCTGGGTGTGTTGTGTGTGGTGTGTGTGTGTGTGTGTGGGTGAAGAGAGAGAGGAGCACTCACTGTCACTGGACCGTGACTGTGAAGGGCAAAGGGCGAGTTCGAAAATCACACTGGATTGCTCAAACTCTCCTTGCTTTGCTCTGGTTTCCACCTTGCAGATGTGCGGAAGGGGGGCAGGCCGACCCATTGCATGAAACGCAGGAGCCCATTTTCTGCTTCCAGGCAGAGGTTGTAGTGGTCTCCAGCCACCTTGGAAAACTGAATATTTTTGTTTTTTGTTTTAATAAATTTTAAAATTTATCAATGGTCGCATGCAGTGTGCGCACGCGTGTGTGTGTGTGTGTGTGTGAGAGAGGGGGGCATCTCCTGTCGTGGGACCGTGACTGTGAAGGGCCAAGGCGAGTTCGAAAAGTCAGTTGCTCGTGGATTGCTCAAACTCCTCTTTGCTTTGCTCTAGGTTGCACCTTGTGAAAAAGGATCGGGAAGATGCAGGCCGCCACCAGTTCTGCAACGCAAGGTACCTTTCTGCTTTCTGGGCAGGCATGAGTTTAGTCGTCCTCCAGCATACCCTGACCCACTCCCGATCGACTCGCAAACCCCTCGCTCCCCGGCACCCCCCCTGAACAGATCCGAATCTCGATCGATACTACTTTTTTAAATAATGTTTTCAATTTATTCGAATGTTGCACGATGGATGCGCCCGCGTGGGAGGGGTGTGTGTGTGTGTGTGTGTTGTGTGTGTGTGTGTGGTGAAGAGAGAGAGGGCCCTCACTGTCTGACCGGACTGGGAAGGGCCAAGGGCGAGTTCGAGAAATCACCCTGGAGTGCTCAACGCAAGAGAAGAGCTTGCCCTCGTCGGATTCGAACGTCCTGCATAAACCAAAACCCATCTACGCTGCTACTTCATTTAGCATAGAGAGAGTAATCGTGTGGACTTAGGGGACGAATTTGTGGTTGTTATCTTGTTCTTGTTTTCTTGTTTAAAGCAGTTACACACACCGGGCCCCTCTCTCCCTCCACCCCCACCCAACGGGTGCACACCTAGAGGACAAATTTTTGCGGCAATATCACTTGTCTCAACTCCACAAATGGATTCCTAACAAGGGCGGATCACTCATAGCAGTCAAGTACCTGATTTGTAAGAGAGCCCCGAGGCAGTCAAGTAAGTAGATTTGTAAGAAAGGGCCGCCTTTTGCCTGCTGAGTCTGTTTCACCAAAACACAGTGTTCTCTGTTTTCATTCTAACATTGTTTAAGGGCTGGAAGGAGTGTTAGGGGGTTAAGAGTCTAACCTCACAGGCAGAAGTCCTGAGTTGTTGGATCCCGGGTACCGATGTAAAATGTCAAGTGGAACAGCAGCCTGAAATTTCTCTCGCCGGTAGGCAAGCATGGCGGCGAGGAGAGATCAATAGCCCATGAGCCAAAGATGAAGGTAGGAAACAATCCAGTGGTGATTCCGGCCAAAGTACCCTTGGTCCTCCCAGGGAGAAACACATTGTCCGATAAGCGTACGGACGCGCGCACGCACGCAACGCACGCGCAGTAAATTAATTAAAAAAGCCCCTAATAAGCGCGTGGAGGCCCCTTTCCGTAAATGATTGATTCTATTTTTATTTTTTTTTGAATATGTTATCTGGAAAATGCCAAGTTTTCCTGGCTTTGCCTAATGTTTTATAAATAGTCCGACCCGGGTAGTCCATCTTAGGCGCCGGCGCCCGCGTGACCCGCAAGCCCCAGTTGATTCCAGTGTCAAGTGAGTTCTCCAGGGTGCCATAGCCCCGCATGGACGGCCAGTCTGGAGTCCGTGTATTCTAGTGCCGTCCTCTCCTCTAAGAAGCGCGATGCTATACTTAATCCCAAAAAATTATTATGGAAAGGATAGGGAGGGAGGGAGGAGGGGAAGGGAAGAGAAGTAAGTTTGTGATTGTTGAGAGGCGAGATTAGAAGTATGTTGAGGAAGGTTTATATGGGCCTAGCCTGTAGGCCCCCCCGCCCTTTTTATAAAGAGTTGAAAGCAGATACTTTATTGAAAAGGAGAAAATAAGGAAGAAAGTATGGGTGCTCGGGGAGAAGGAGGAGAACGACTTCCACAATCACGCCGGTTAGGGAAAACCGCCAAGTTGTCAGTTATTTCCCTTTATTAGTCATACGTGACGAGACCCGACGTCCGTTAATTTTGTGTAGTTTTTTGAAATGTGTACACAATTAGCATCCGCTAAGCTTCCTCATAAACGCAGAAAACTACGCATTCAACCTGCATAGAAGATGTCCCCACTAACTGCGTAAATTGCCCGCATGTGTATTGCCCTGTAACCCCCGGTTTCCCTCTTGTTCCTGACAACATACAAGGAAAAACCTGTAGCTGAAGCTTCAAGTTGCTTCAGTTAGAAACTTAGCAACCTGAGAAGACATAGCATTAGCATCCGGAGATCTGTGTTGTTTCACCTTTAAGTACACGAGTTCAAATCGTGCGAATGTGTTACATTGCCTTGTGTGTTGTACAAGTGTGTAATTTGGACTCCAGCTCTTAAGTACAAAGACGTGAAGTATCTATCGTATAAGCATTTTTTTGAGAGGAGAGAGAGAGAGGAGGAGAGAGACAAGAGAAATAGAGCGAGAGAGAGAGAGAGAGAGAGAGAGAGAAAGGAGAGTCCGTGCAAGGCAGTGCACTAATGGTAGAATTTGCAGAGCCTAACCCTAACTGGCCTGCCTGCCTGCCTGCCTGCACTTCCGCCCGCGGGCCTCTTTTTTTTTAATTCATTGTGTTTCTCTTTTTTTCTTTCTTTTTAACCACCTGATCCTGAATACAAGCTGAATCCAAGTTATTTTTTGAGAGTCATGATGCAATGGTCGACGCAAGGCGCAAAAACTTCAGACAGGCAACAGGGACTTATCTTGTTCTTTCTTATCTTTTCTTTCTTTCTTTCTTGGTTTCTTGTTCTGTCTGGTTTCTTTCTTTCTTAAAATCTTCTTCTGTCTTCTCTGTTCTTTTCTTTGCTTCGGGGTCGTTTTCTTTCTGTTCTTCTTCTGTCTTTCTTTCTGATCTTCCTCTCTCTCTCAACTCTCGTCCTCTCTGCAAATCGGTCTCTCCTGCTCTCGCTGTCTCTCTCAAAATCGTGCTTAAATGCAATATGGAAAGAGGACAGGGCATCATAGATGATCGAAAAGACATGACTGTACAAGCCCCCATGCACACGCGTCGGAATCCCTTTGTGGGTCCCCACCAAAGCAGCTGAAGTGGTCCCCGTCCCCACAATGGAAAGGGACGGATGGGGCACAAGGTTTCCGTATTTGCAGTCCTCAAGAAAACCTTATTAGAACCGTATGTGCACAGAGTTTTCGGAGAAGTTTGGTCGATCTCTCTTTCTTTTTTTTTTTTTTTTCTTTTAATTTTTTTTTCCTTTCCTTTCCCCCACTGGTTAAAAATAAGGTCCCCCTTTGTGAAAAACTCCACAGATTTATATTTATCTTGATCGATTATCTTACCTAAACAGATAGCCTAAGCCCTCAGGTCTACTTCTCTGTTTTTGCAAATTGCAAGGAAAATGTGGGACTTGGGGGGGGGTCCTGTGACACCAGAGAAAAGATGACAGGAACAAAAAATCACCGAACACAGAACAGTGCTGGGTAAAGCCCGCAGATGACCGAAAGTGCTGTCAGCAAGCCTGACTGGTGTTGAGTTTCTAAAGTTAATTTCTCCTATGCCAAGTACTGGACTGCCAGGGGGAAAACCTCTCAAACAGGGGGATCATAGCTTCCTCCTTCCCAATCGCATCGGAACCTCCCTCCTGCATTACACCAAGACGGTCAATCTACTCTGCTACTATCTAGCTCTACGCTGCTACGCTCCATGTTATTAATATCTATGAGATAGAGGTCTTACTCGTGGACTTTCGATGACAAATACAATTTGGTGGTTTGTTTCTTGTTTCTTTGTTGTTCTTTTCTTGTTATAAAAATAAGTTAACAAACCGGTCCGCACACCAACATACAAAACAGGGCAAACAGAAAAACACGGGGGACAACACAACAAACAACACGCGGGTCACCTCTCTCCCAATCCCAACCAGCCCCAAGAGGAGGTATAGGCAAACAACAAGAAACAACACAACATTTTAGCACAAACAAACAAAACAACAAAACAAAACAAACATACGGAATACAAAAAAACAACGAGGAGACACCTGGTCCCGTCTGCGAAGTCTCAAGAATCCGACTCCCTCCAAGCCAAACCCAGCCGCAACGAGAAGGGGGAGCCTCTAACCCTACAACGGTCCCTCCCACCAACCCCCCCCAGGGGTCTCGACAACAACAACACAAAAGCAAACAACCGTCCCCTCGTCGGATAACGCCCTCCACCGTCCAAGCCGCTCTCCCTCCAAACCATCCCTCCCCGACCCCCCCCCACAGTCCACAGGGCCACCCCTAGAAAGGGACGAAATGTGTTTGGGTGTTTTTATAATTGCATATCAACTTGTCTAAGCCCTACACGCCTCCACAAAGAAATGGATTTCGCTATCCTTCCTACACCGGGGGGCTTGAAATCAGAACGGACAGCAGTCAAGTTACCCCTGATTGTGTAAAAGAGAGGGAGCCCCTATGCATTCAAGTATTAGAAATTTGTAGAAAAGGCCCCCCCTGGGGTATGTGGCCATGCGTTAGGGAAAATCCCAGTTTTAGTTCACACCAGCCTAGGTTTTCGTTCTCTTTTCAATTCGAAAAAAAATTTTTAAAAAAAAAAAAGGGCTGGAAGGATGGTTCAAGGTAAGAGTCTCCTGCGGCATGCAGAAGGTCCCTGGTGGTAGTGGTGGGATGCCCCCAGGATTGTTCACGACATGTAAAAATGTCAAGGGTGAAACAAGCAGCCGTGAATTTCTTTCCTTGGTCTTCTTCTTGATTCTTCTACGCGGGGGCGGGTAATGCAGCCTGGCCTGGGATAGCATACCCCATGAGCCAAAAGGGAGGTAGAAACAATCGCATGGTTGATTTAAATCCCAAGAA
Source organism: Typhlomys cinereus (assembly GCA_023101885.1). Taxonomy (NCBI): domain Eukaryota; kingdom Metazoa; phylum Chordata; class Mammalia; order Rodentia; family Platacanthomyidae; genus Typhlomys; species Typhlomys cinereus. The sequence continues at coordinate 2,330,934 of JALPQD010000302.1, read as the reverse complement.
AGCACCCCTTTGGTGGCCTCCACACAGGGGGGAGGGGACAACAACGGTGTTGTTCCGACACGAGACGTAGGTAGGCGACGCGGTCAGCAAACGCGCAGGGCGCGACGGGCACCAGTACAACGTCAGGGCGCCAAACGCAGCGCAGAGTAGAATTAAGTAAAAAGCACCTCATAGAGCGCGGATGCCCTTAACCGTAAATGATGTAAGGCTATTGTTTTTTTTGAAGAGGTTAGTACTTTTCTTCCCTTCTTTGTTGAACAAAATATAAGTTGTTTTTTGTTTTGTATTCGTCACAGAAAGAGGAAACAGGGAAGAGAAAAGGCGAACAAAAACACAAGAGCAAATCGCAGAGGGAAAGCATGGACAAAAATCCGGGCAGAGGGGGCCAGAAAGGCCGGGGCAGACGGGGGGAAAACACGGATCCAGGCCGCAATTCCCCCAACCCTCCTACCGAAAAAACCAACTGACGGGGTGGGCCCTACCTACCGAGACGCACCCGAAGGAGAAAAGGGGGGGGGCCGGGAGGGCAGGTCCAGGTGCGGCAAAACACAACAAGACAAGAGCGAGCCAGACATCCAAGCGGGGGGGAGGTCCGCCACCTTCTTGGCCCGCAACTGACCTACCCGACCGGCGCAGAGGGGCGGTCCCTCCGAGAGGCCAGGAGTCCATGTCGATTCCTCGCAAAATCGCCGTCCCAATGGAACCCGTCTCCGCAGGTCCGTCCCCTTTGGGTCGGGCGTACTCGTCTTATCGCGCTCCCATTCCGGATCAGGTCTTCCCCGAATCCTGCCCAGGCCAAAGGGTCTACGGGAGGGTTCTGGAAGCCCTAGGCATGTCGCCTCATGGGTCCCATCGAAAACTCCGGCGTCCATGTGGGGGTGTCCACAGAAAGTTCTTTTCTGTCCGTAAAATGGGAACCATCCCTTCTTTGTGTGAACCATTGAAGTGGAGGCCCGTTCAATGTGTGTAAAACCAGCCCCAACGAAGTGGGGAAGGATCCCCCCAGAAACAGGCCCGGCGCCTTACCTGTTTGTTTTGTTCAGAGCCCAGCATGAGAGCCTGCTTCACAGTCTCAGATCCTGGACTGCATTTTGGTTAGTTTCTCTCCTTCTCCTTCTTCTTTCTCAGCGGGGACCCTGCTGTTTGACCTGAGGGTGAGGATGGGGTTGGTGGTGTGCGGGGAGCGGAGGAAAGGAGAGGGGGTGGGAGAAGGAAAAACAGAAACTTGGGTCATGGGAATGTTGAAATGTTGATGAGTTCAGGGTCATCCATTGGTGTGTGTAGATCTGATAAGAAGTAGACCCAGATCTCATTACGTGAGCTCAATACTTCACCACTCGCTAAAGCACCACTGCGAGTTCTGGGCTGCAGTAATATATCCTCCTCCCCACCATTAGTTTAAGGACTTCTATAATCCCTTACTCTCGCCACCACTTTACTCTTACTTACTTTACTCAAAAAAATTTGTTGTTCGTTACGCCACTCTTACTTATACTATATACTCTCTGCCCTTACTTGCCCCCCCTCGCGCCTCGCCTGCCTCTTTACTTTCCTGCCCTCGCCGCTCTTCTATAAGGGAACTCTGGATCTTTCGTTATTTTAGTTTTCTGTTTTTCCACAATGTGTGGTGTGTGTGTGTGTGTGGTGTGTGTGTGTGTGGTTGTGTGTTTGTTTGGTTGTTAGAGGCACTCCACTTGTCCCCTGGACCCCGTGACTCGTGACTGTTGAAGGGCCAAGGGTGAGTTTGAAAATACACCCCTGGATTGCTTCAAACACAAACTAATCCCCTCTTTTTGCTTTTTTGCTCATGGGTTCCCACCCAGTGGCAGGATTCGGAAGTGGCAAAGGGAATAAGGCACGCCCACCATTGTCTGACTCAAGGACCTTTCTTCTGCTTTCGAAGGACAGAGGTTTAGTGTTCTCCCCTCTCCCTCCAGCCAAGCCTTGGGAAACTAACTTTTTGTTTTTTAATAATTTTAAAAATTTATTATTCAATGGTGCAGGAGGTGGCCACGTGTGTGTGTGTGTGTGGGTGTGTGGGGTGTGTGTGGGTGGTGTGTGAGGGAGGAGAGAGGGGCACTCACTGTCCTGTGAGGGACGAGGGAGAGGGGGGGAGGGGGTGGGAGAGGCAAGGGAGGGGGTGGAGGCGGGGTGGGGGGTGATGGGATAGGAAAAGGGCCGAGGGGTGGATGAGTTCGGGAGAGGAAAAATGAAGTGGCAGCCCCTGGGATTGGCTCAAACTCGACTACTCTTTGCTTGGGCTCTGGTTTCCACGCTGGGCAGGATCGGAAGTGCAGCGCGAATCCATTTGCTGGACTGCAGACCTTTTACTTTCTCTGCTTTCCAGGCAGAGGTTTAGTGGTCTCCAGCGCAAGCCTTGGAAACTGAAACTGAATTCTTTTTTTTTTTTTTTTTTTAATAATTTTAAGAAATGTATTCATGGTGCACAGTGTGCTCGACGTGTGTGTGTGTGTGTGTGTGTTGTGTGTGTGTGTGTGTGTGGTGTGAGAGAAGAGGGGCAATCACGTGTTCCTGTGACCGGGACGGGTGAAGGGCGCAAGGGCGAGTTCGAAATCACCTGATGTTGCTCAACTCGCTCTTTGCTTTGCTCTGGGTTCCACGCTTGGCAGGATGCGAAGTGCAGAAGGAGAAGGCCGGCCACCAGTTTCTGAACGCAGGCGCAGGACCTTTCTGCTTTCGAGCTGAGGGTTAGTTCCTGCCAGCCAGGCCTTGGAAACTGAAGCTTTTTTTGTTTTAATAATGTTTTAAAAATTTATTCAGTGGTGGCAGAGTGTGGCGCACGTGGGGGGGTGGTGTGTGGGTGGGTGTGTTGTGTGTGTGTGTGTTGGGAGAGGAGAGAGAGGGCACGCCGTCGGTGACCGTGATGGTGAAGGGGCCCAAGGTGAGTTCGAAAATCACTCCATGGAGGATGGCTGCAAGCTGCCTCTTTGCTTTGCTCTGGGTTCCACTTAGCACAGGATCGGAAAGTGCAGGCCCCGCCCACCATTTCTGAACTCAGGGACCCTTGCCTGGCTTTCCTTCCAGGCAGAGGTTTAGTGTCTCCAGCCAGCCTTTGGAGGAACTGAAATCTTGTTTTTTTTTTTTTAATAAATTTTAAAATTGTATTCATGGTGCACAGTGTGCGGAACGTGTGTGTGTGTGTGTGGGTTGGTGTGTGTGTGTGTGTGGGTTGTGAGAGAGAGGGCACTCCTGTCTGTTTACCGTGACTGTGAAGGGCCAAGGGCGAGTCGAAAATTCACCCTGGATTGCTCAACTCCGCTCATTGGCTTTGCTCGGTTTGGCACCGCTTGGCAGGAATCGGAGTGCAAAAGCAGGCCCCAATTTCTGAACTCAGGGAAGGAACCTTTCTGTCCTCTTTCTGCTTTCGCAGGAAGGAGGTTTAGTGTTCTCCAGCCAGGCGTGGAAACTGAATCGTTTTTTTTAAAATATGTTTAAAAAATTTATTCAATGGTCAACAGTGGTGCGCACTGTGGGTGTGGGTGTGGTGGGTGTGGTGTGTGTGTGGTGTGTGTGGGTGTGGTGGTGGTGTGTGTGAGAGAGAGGCACTCAACCGTGTCTGTGACCAGTGACTGTGAAGGGCCAAGGGGGAGTTCGAAAATCCACCGGAACGCTGCTGGATTTGCTCAAACTCCGCGTTTGCTTGCTCTGGTTCCACATTGCAAGGGAATCGCGGAAGTGCAGGCAGGCCGCCAGGGCCGGCGGCCACCATTCTGAACTCAGACGCTTTCTTCGTTCGGCGTTTCCAGGCAGAGGTGGTAGTGTCTCCAGCCAGCCGTGGAGAACTGAATCTTTGTTTTTTTTTAATAATTGTAAATAAATGGTAAAAATTTATAGTCATGGTGGCACAGTGTGGCTGCACAGTTGTGTGTGTGTGTGGGTGTGTTGTTGAGAGAGATAGGGGGGCCTCACTGTCGGTGACGTGACGGTGAAGGCCAGAGGGGCCGGGTTCGGACGAAAAGTCACCCTGGATTGCTCAAACGCCTCTTTTGCTTTGCTCTGGGCCACGCTTGCCAGATCGGAAGTGCAGGCCCGCCACCATTGTTCTGGGAACCATCAGGACCTTTCGCTTCACCGGGCAGAGGGTATTATGTCTCCAGCCGCTTGGAAACTGAAAAGCTTTTTTTTTTTAAATAATTTTTAAAAATTTATTCAAATGGTGCACAGTGTGCGCACGTGTGTGTGTGTGGGTGTGTGTGTGTGTGTGTGTGTGTGGGGTGTGTGTGTGAGAGAGAGCGAGGGCACCGCACGTGTCGGTGACCAGTGACTGTGAAGGCCAAGAACGCCAAGGATGAGTTCGAAAAATCCCCTGGATTGCTGCCAACTCCTCTTTTCCTTTGTGCTCTGGTTGATCCACCTTGGCAGGTCGGAAGTGCAGCCAGGCCCACCATTTTTCTGAACTTCAGGACCATTTCTTCTGCCTTTCCAGGCAGAGGGTTAGGTGAGTCTCAGCAGCCAGCCTTGGAACCTGCATCTTTTGTTTTTTTTTTTTTACAATAAATTGTTTAAAATTTCTTCCAATGGTGCCAGTGTGCGCGACGTGTGTGTGGTGTGTGTGTTGTGTGTTGTGTGTGTGGTGTGTGAGCGCGAGGGCCCTCACGGTCTGTGACCCGTGGACTGTGAAGGGCGCACGGGTGAGTTTCGAAAATCACGCACCCCTGGATTGCTCCAACTCCTCGTTGTCTTTGCTCTGGTTCCACCTTTGCAGGATCGGAAGTGCAGGAAGGCCCGCCACCATTTTCTGAAATCAGGACCTTTTCTGCTTTCCAGGGCAGAGGTTTAGTGTCAGCCAGCCAACCAGCGCAGCGTAGGAAACAACGATCTTTTTTTTTTTTTTTTTTATAAATTTTAAATTTAATTCAATGGTGCACAGTGTGCGCACAGTGGGTGTGTGTGGTGTTGTGGTGGTGGGTGTGTGTGAGAGGAGAGAGAGAGGGGCAGACGTGGCGACGTCTGTGACCCAGGGACTGTGAAGGGCCAAGGTGGTTTTCGAAAGCACCCGCTGGATGCTCAAACCAAACTCCTCTTTGCTTTTTGCTCTGGTGCGCACCCTTGCAGGATCGGAAAGTGGCATGCCGCCACCATTTCTCTGCTTCTGAACTCAGGACCTTTTCTTCTGCTTTCGAGGCAGAGGGTAGTGTCTCGAGCCAGCCGGGAAAACTGAATCGTTTTTTTTTAATAATTTTGAAAAATGTAGTCAATGGTGCAGAGTGTGCGCACGTGTGTGTGTAGTGTGTGTGTGTGTGTGTGGGGTGGGTGTGTGTTGAAGTGAGAGAGAGAGGAGGGCAACTCACTGTCTGTGACCGGGACTGTGAGAGGGCCAAGGGTGAGTTCGAAATCAACCCCCTGGATTGCTCACACGCCTTCCTCTTTGCTTGGCGCTGGTTTCCACCTTGCAGGATCGGAAGTGCAGGCCGCCACCATTTCTGAACTCAGGACGCCTTTCTGCTTTCAGGCAGAGGTTTTAGTGTCGTCCCCAGCCAAGCCTTGGAAACTGAATCTTTTTTTTTTTTTTTTTTTTTTTAAAATAATTTTAAAATTTATTCAAAATGGGGCACAGTGGGCGCTAGCGTGTGTGGGTGTTGTGTGGTGTGGTGTGTGGGTGGTGTGTGTGTGTTGGGTGTGAGAGAGGGAGGCCCTCACTGTCGGTGGACCGGACTGTGAAGGGCGCAAAGGGCGAGTTTTTCGAAAAATCACCCTGGGAATTGCGCAAACATCGCTCCTTTGCTTTGCTTCTGGTTTCCCACCTTGCAGTATCGGAAAGTGCAGGCCGCCACCCAGGTTCTGAACCAGGACCTTTCTGCGTTCCAGGGCAGAGTAGGTTTGTGTCTCCAGCCAAGCCTGGAACTGAATCTCTTTTTTTTTAAAATAATTTTTTAAAAAATTTAATTCAATGGTGCAACTGTGCGCAAAACGGAGTGTGTGTGTGTGTGTTGTTGTGTGTGTGGGGTGGTGTGTGGTGGTGTGTGTGTGTTGTGTAGAGAGAGGTGCAGAGCACTGTCTTGGTGAACGAACTGTGGAAGGGCGCAAGGGTGATTTCGAAAATCACCCTGGTATTGCTACAAACGACCTCTTGCGTTGCTCTGGTTCCACTTAGGGGCAGGATTCGGAAGTGCAATCTGCCGCCACGCATTCTGACGCAGGGACCTTCCGTTCTTCGCTTTCTGCTTTTCTTCGAGGCAGAGGTTAATGTCTCTATCAGCCGTGGAACTGAATCTTTTTTTTTTTTAAAAATATTTTTAAAAATGTTATTCAATGGTGCGAGTGTGCGGCTACGTGTGTGTGTGTGTGGATGTGTGTGTGTGTGTGGGTTGTGTGTGGTGGAGAGAGAGAGAGGGCACTCCTTCTGTGAACCGTGACTGTGAGGCGCAAGGGTGAGTTCGAAATCACCCTGGATTGCTAAACTCCTCTGTGCTTTTGCTCTGGTTCGCACCTTGCAGGATCGGAAGTGCGGGCCGCGCCAACCACCATTTCTGAACTCAGGACCTTTACTGCTTTCCAGGCAGAGGTTAGTGTCTCCAACGCAGCCAGCCCTTGGAAACTGAAATCCTTTTTTTTTTTTTTATAAATTTTAAAAGAATATGTAGTTCATGGTGCACAGTGTGCGCACTGTGTGTGGTGTGTTTTGGTGTTTGTGGGTGTGTGTGTGGTGTGCGCGCCGAGGGCACTCCCGTCTGGTGACCGGTGAACTGGATGAAGGCCAGGCGAGTTCGAAAATCACCCGGGAATTGCTTCAAACTCCTCTTTTGCTTATGCTCTGGTTCACCGTGCAGGATCGGAGTGGCAGGCAGGCCGGCCACCATTTCTGGAACTCAGGACCTTTCTGCTTTCCAGCAGAGGTTTTAGTGTCTCCAGCCAGCCTTGGAAACTGAAGTCGTTTTTTTTAATAATTTTGTAAAAAAAATATTTATATTCAATGGGGGCACAGTTGTGCGCAACGTGTGTGTGTGTGTGTGTGGGTGTGTGTGTGGTGTGTGTGTGTGTGGGGTGTGTGTGAGGAAGAGGAGAGAGGGCACCACTGTCTGTGACCGTAGACTGTGAAAGGGCCAAGGGTGGAGTTTCGAAAATCACCGCGGGGAATTGCTCACTCCTGCTTTTGCTTTGCGCTGGTTCCACCTTGCAGGATAGGAGTGGGGCAGGCCCGCCACGCATTTTTCTGACTCAAGAACCTTTCTGCTTTTCCTGCCGGCAGAGGTTTAGTGTCTCCAGCCAAGACCTTGGAAAAACTGGAATCTTTTTTTTTTTTTTAATAATTTTAAAAAGTTATTCATGGTGGCAAAACAGGTGGGGGTGCGCAACGGCGTGGTGGTGTGTTGTGGGTGTGTGTGGTGTGGTGTGTGTGTGAGAGAGAGAGGGCACACTCACTGTCTGTGACCGTACTGTGAGAGGGCCAAGGCGAGTTTCGAAAATCAACCATCCCCCGGGGATGGCTCAACTCCTCTTTGCTTGCTCTGGGTCCACCCTTGCAGGATCGGAAGTGCAGGCAGGCCGGCCCCATGTCGGAGACTCAGACCTTTCTTCGTTCTGCTTTCGGCAGAGGTTTTAGTGTCTTCCAGCCAGAGCTTGAAAGCTGAATCTTTTTTTTTTTTAAGAAATTTTAAAAATTTAGTCAATGGTGCACAGGGTGCGCACGTGTGGGTGTTGTTGGGTGTGGTGTGTGTGTTGTTGGGTGTGTGTGTGAGAGAGGAGGGCACTGTCACTGTCCTGTGACCGTGACTAGTTGAAGGGCCAAAGGGCGAGGTTCGAAAATAAAATCATCCGCTGGATTGCTCAAACAAACTCCTCTTGCTTTGCTCTGGTTTTCCCACCTTGTCAGTATCGAAGTGCAGGGAAGGCCGCCACGCCATTTCTGAACTCAGGGAGGACCTTTCTGCTTTCCAGCAGGAGTTAGTGGCTCCAGCCAAGCCTTGGAAACCTGAATCTTTTTTTTAAATAATGTTTAAAAATTATTTTATTCATGGTGCAAAGTGGTGCGCACGTGTGTGTGTGGGTGTGGTGGGTGTGTGTGTGTGTGTGTTGTGTGTTGTGGGTGTGAGAGAGAGGGAAACTCACTGCTGTCTGTGGACCGTGAGACTGTGAGGGCCAAGGGTGAGTTTCGAAAATCACCCTGGATTGCGCAAGCTCCCTCTTTGCTTTGCTCTGGTCCATCCCCTCTTGCAGAAGCGGAGTTTGCAAAAGGCCGCCACCAGTTCTGAACCAGGATACGCTTTTCTCTGCTTTTCGAGGCAAAGGAGGTTTTAGTGCTCTAAGCCAGCTTTGAAACTGAGAAATCTTTTTTTTTTTTTAATAATTTAAATTTATTCAATGGTGGGCAGAGTGTTGGCACGTGTGTGTGTGTGTGTGTGTGTGTGTGTGTTGTGTTGTGTGTGTGTGGTGTGTGTGTGAAAGAAGAGAGGGCACATCCATCACTGATCCTGGGACCGGGACTGTGAAGGGGGCCAAGGGGAGTTCCGAAAATCACCTGGAGTGCTCAAACGCCTCTTTTTCTTTCTCTGGGTTCCGACACTTGCAGGATCGGAAGGTGCAGGGCGCGCCACCATCTATTCTGAAACTCAGGACGCTTTCCTGCTTCCGGCAGAGGTTTTAGTGTCTCCAGCCATCCTTGAAACTGGAATCTTTTTTTTTTTTTTTGTAATAAATGTTAAAATTTATTAGCAATGGGGCAAACGTGTGCGCCATCTGTGTGTGTGTGTGTGTGTGATGTGTGTGTGGGTGTGTGTGGTGTGTGTGTGAGAGAGAGGCACGCAACTGTCTGGGTGACCATTTGACGTGAGGGCAGGGCGAGTTGCGAAATAGAATCCACCACTGGATTGGCTCAACCTCCTCGTTCTTCTTGCTCTTGTTCCACGCTTGCAGGATCGGAAGGCAGGCCCTCCACGCATTTCTGAACTCAGGACCTTTCTGCTGCTTTCCAGGCAGAGGTTTAGTGGTCTCCAGCCAAACCCGGGGAACGGAACTTGTTTTTTTTAAAAATAATGTTTTAAAATTTATTCAGATGGTGCACAGCAGGACGTGTTCCTCACGGGTGTGTTGTGTGGTTGTGTGTGTGGGGGGGGAGGGGGGGGTTGGGTAGGTAGGTGTGGGTGTGTGTGTGTGTGAAGAGAGAGAGGGCACTCACTGTCTGGGGACCGTGACTGGTAAGGTCCTATGTTGAGTTTCGAAATCCCCATGGTTGCTCAGAACTCCTCGGTTGCTTTGCGCGGTTCGCCAACCTGACCGTTGGCAAGGATCGGAAGTGCAGGGGGGGGGCCGCCACCGCATTCGTTTCTGACATCAAGGACCTTTCTTCTGCTTTCCATGCAGAAGGTTTAGTGTCTCCAGCGCAGCACTTGGAAAACTGAATTCGTTTTTTTTTTTTTAAATAATTTTAAAAATTGTTTTGATTCAATGGTGGGCAACAGTGTGCGCGACGTGTGTGTGTGGGTGTTGTGGTGTGTGTGTGTGTGAGAGAGAGGGCACTCACTGGTCACTGGTGGACCCGTAAGACCTGTGAAAGGTCGCGAAGGGCGAGTTCGAAAATCCACCACGCTGGATTGCTGCAAACTCTCTTTGCTTTGCTCTGTGTCCCAACCTTAGGTCAGGATCGAAGTGCAGGCGCGCCACCTTTCTGACTCAGGACCTTTCTGCACTTTCTGCTTTTCCAGTCGAGTTGAGTTGTCTCCAGCCAAGCCTTGGAAACTGAATCTTTTTTTTTTTTTTACAATAATTTTAAAATTTATTCGACTGGTGCACAGTGGTGCCGCACGGTGGTGGGTGGGGTGTTGGTGTGTGTGTGTGTGTGTTTGTGTTGTTGTGAGAGAAGAGAGGGCCTACTCACGGTCGGTGAAGCGTGACTGTGAAGGGCCAAGGGCGAGTCGAAAAATCACCCTGGAAATTCTCAAACTCCCGCTTGCTTTGCTCTGGTTCCACCTTGCAGGAATCGGAAGGTGCAAGAGCCGCCGCACCATTTCTGAACTCAGGGACCTTTCTTCTGCTTTCGGTCTGGCTTTTCCTCCAAGGCGAGGTTAAGTGTCTCCAGCCAGCATTGGGGAAAACTGATCTTTTGTTTTTAAAATAATTTTTTTAAAAAGTTATTCAGAGTTGGTTCACGTGGGTGGGCGCACGTGTGGTGTGTGGGTGTGTGTGGGTGTGTGTGTGGTGTGTGTGTGTGAGAGAGAGGTCAAGCACTGTCTGTGACGTGGACTGTGAAGGGCCAAGGGGTGAGTCGAAATCACCCTGGAGATTGGCTCAAAACTCCTCTTTGCTTTGCTCTGGTTTCACTGTGCAGGATCGGAAGTGCAGGCCGCACACCAGTTCTGAACTCAGGACCTTTCTTCTGTTCTGCTTTCCGAGCCAGAGGTTTAGTGTTCCTGCTAAGCCAGCCTTGAAACTGAATCTTTTTTTTTTTAATAATTTTTAAAAATTTATTCAATGGTGCAGGAGTGTGCGCACGGGGTGTGTGTGTGTGTGTGGTGTGTGTTGTGTGGTGTGGTGTGTGTGAGAGAGAGAGAGAGAGAGAGGGCACTCACTGTCTGTGACGCGTGGACTGTGGAAGGGGCCAAGGGTGAGTTCGAAAATCACGCCTGGATTTGCTCAAACTGCCTCTTTTGCTTTGCGCTGGGTTTCCATACTTGCAAGATCGGAAGTGGCGAGCCGCCACCATTTCTGACTCAAGACCCGTTCTGCTTTGCCCAGGCAGAGGTTGAGTGTCCTCGCACCCAGCCAGCTGGAAACTGAATCTTTTTTTTTTTTTTTTTATAATTTAAAAATTTATAATCTCCATGGTGGGCACAGTTGCGCACGTGTGTGTGTGTGTGGGTGTGGTGGGTTGTGGTGTGTGTGGTGTGTGTTGTAGAGAGAGGGCACTCACTTCTGTGACCGTGAACTGTGGAAGGCCAGGGCGAGTTCCGAAAATTTCGAAAATCACCCTGGATTGCTCAAACTCCTCTTTGCTTTGCTCTGGTTCCACCTTGCAGGATCGGAAGTGCAGGCCGCCACCATTTCTGAACTCAGGACCTTTCTGCTTTCCAGGCAGAGGTTTAGTGTCTCCAGCCAGCCTTGGAAACTGAATCTTTTTTTTTAAATAATTTTTAAAAATTTATTCAATGGTGCACAGTGTGCGCACGTGTGTGTGTGTGTGTGTGTGTGAGAGAGAGGGCACTCACTGTCTGTGACCGTGACTGTGAAGGGCCAAGGGTGAGTTCGAAAATCACCCTGGATTGCTCAAACTCCTCTTTGCTTTGCTCTGGTTCCACCTTGCAGGATCGGAAGTGCAGGCCGCCACCATTTCTGAACTCAGGACCTTTCTGCTTTCCAGCAGAGGTTTTAGTGTCTCCAGCCAGCCTTGGAAACTGAATCTTTTTTTTTTTTTTTAATAATTTTAAAATTTATTCAATGGTGCACAGTGTGCGCACGTGTGTGGTGTGTGTGTGTGTGTGTGTGTGTGTGAGAGAGAGGGCACTCACTGTCTGTGACCGTGACTGTGAAGGGCCAAGGGTGAGTTCGAAAATCACCCTGGATTGCTCCAACTCCTCTTTGCTTTGCTCTGGTTCCACCTTGCAGGATCGGAAGTGCAGGCCGCCACCATTTCTGAACTCAGGACCTTTCTGCTTTCCAGGCAGAGGTTTAGTGTCTCCAGCCAGCCTTGGAAACTGAATTTTTTTTTTTAATAATTTTTAAAAATTTATTCAATGGTGCACAGTGTGCGCACGTGTGTGTGTGTGTGTGAGAGAGAGAGGGCACTCACTGTCTGTGACCGTGACTGTGAAGGGCCAAGGGTGAGTTCGAAAATCACCCTGGATTGCTCAAACTCCTCTTTGCTTTGCTCTGGTTCCACCTTGCAGGATCGGAAGTGCAGGCCGCCACCATTTCTGAACTCAGGACCTTTCTGCTTTCCAGGCAGAGGTTTAGTGTCTCCAGCCAGCCTTGGAAACTGAATCTTTTTTTTTTTTAATAATTTTTAAAAATTTATTCAATGGTGCACAGTGTGCGCACGTGTGTGTGTGTGTGTGTGTGTGTGTGTGTGAGAGAGAGAGGGCACTCACTGTCTGTGACCGTGACTGTGAAGGGCCAAGGGTGAGTTCGAAAATCACCCTGGATTGCTCAAACTCCTCTTTGCTTTGCTCTGGTTCCACCTTGCAGGATCGGAAGTGCAGGCCGCCACCATTCTGACTCAGGACCTTTCTGCTTTCCAGGCAGAGGTTTAGTGCTCCAGCCAGCCTTGGAAACTGAATTTTTTTTTTTTAATAATTTTAAAATTTATTCAATGGTGCACAGTGTGCGCACGTGTGTGTGTGTGTGTGTGCGAGAGAGGGCACTCACTGTCTGTGACCGTGACTGTGAAGGGCCAAGGGTGAGTTCGAAAATCACCCTGGATTGCTCAAACTCCTCTTTGCTTTGCTCTGGTTCCACCTTGCGGATCGGAAGTGCAGGCCGCCACCATTTCTGAACTCAGGACCTTTCTCTGCTTCCAGGCAGAGGTTTAGTGTCTCCAGCCAGCCTTGGAAACGAATCTTTTTTTTTAAAAATTTTAAAAATTTTTCAATGGTGCACAGTGTGCGCACGTGTGTGTGTGTGTGTGTGTGTGTGTGTGAGAGAGAGGGCACTCACTGTCTGTGACCGTGACTGTGAAGGGCCAAGGGTGAGTTCGAAAATCACCCTGGATTGCTCAAACTCCTCTTTGCTTTGCTCTGGTTCCACCTTGCAGGATCGGAAGTGCAGGCCGCCACCATTCTGAACTCAGGACCTTTCTGCTTTCCAGGCAGAGGTTTAGTGTCTCCAGCCAGCCTTGGAAACTGAATCTTTTTTTTTTAATAATTTTTAAAAATTTATTCAATGGTGCACAGTGTGCGCACGTGTGTGTGTGTGTGTGTGTGAGAGAGAGGGCACTCACTGTCTGTGACCGTGACTGTGAAGGGCCAAGGGTGAGTTCGAAAATCACCCTGGATTGCTCAAACTCCTCTTTGCTTTGCTCTGGTTCCACCTTGCAGGATCGGAAGTGCAGGCCGCCACCATTTCTGAACTCAGGACCTTTCTGCTTTCCAGGCAGAGGTTTAGTGTCTCCAGCCAGCCTTGGAAACTGAATCTTTTTTTTTAAATAATTTTTAAAAATTTATTCAATGGTGCACAGTGTGCGCACGTGTGTGTGTGTGTGTGTGTGTGTGTGTGTGTGTGTGTGTGTGAGAGAGAGGGCACTCACTGTCTGTGACCGTGACTGTGAAGGGCCAAGGGTGAGTTCGAAAATCACCCTGGGAGCCGGGCCACCATTGAGCTGAAACATGAGAGGCAGGCTCAGAAACTTAGCATATCAATCTGTTGCTGGCGGTGCGGGGGGCATTGACTGCTCTTGACCTTGCAGGGCAGAGATTAAACACAGTGGCCGGTATGCCAGCCAGCCCTTCAGTAAGGAAGCGATCTCTTTTGGTGTGTTTATAATTTGTTTAAAAATTTATAAAAAAATTTATTCCTCAAAGATCGGGGTGCATGGAAAGTGTGTCGCGAAAAACATCAAAATGGGAAGGGAACCTAACAGCCTTTAAAGAAGGCGAAATAGAAGGGGACGAAAAAAGAGAGAAGCCGATAGAGAAAGAAAAAGGTCCGCGGAGAGAACGAGAGTGCGATGGCGGAAAGAGGGAAGAAGGGCAAAAGGAAAATAAAGCGGAAATGTTCAAAAAAGGGAAGAAAAAAGCAGGAGGAGAGGGAAGGGGGGGTGGGGGAAGGTGGGGCAAGACGGGGACGAGATACGATATAGGGAGAAGAGTATGATCGGTGAAAGATCCAACCATCTCACGAAAGAAAACTCACCAGAGAAAGTGTGGGAGGCTGAAAGGAAGCTGTGTGGGTATGTGCTGCGCTGGGTGTGTGTGTTAATGTGATGTCAAGTAGTGATGCTGCGGTGGAGAAGAAGAGGGGCACGATCACTAGTCGACAGCCTGTAACTGTGCACCGCCGAGTGAGACTCGGTGGCGAGGGCCTAGGGAGCGAAGAATTCCGAAAAAATCACACCTAAAGGGTAATTGCAGTCAAATCTACGCCTTTGTGCTGTGCTACTGTTGCCGGGACCTGGCAGACACGGATCGGGAAGGTGGGCATACGTGCCACAGGTAAGGAGCAGCCACCATGTAACTGGACACGAAGAAATAACTACAGGGTCTTTCTGCGTTCTGCACAGAGCACGTTTGTGGGAGAAGCACGTTAGTATCGGATAAACATACGGATGTCTCTCCCGGTCCCAAGCAACAGTATGGCCTTTGGCCAAAATCTGAGCTCGTTTTTTTTACGAAAAGTTGCTAATAATCTTCAAAGTTTAACAATACAAAATTTGAGTTGAGCTATTAGCTCAACACGTATTGGAGGACCCACAGTGAACGACATGTGCGGGGAGCGAGTGCGGCGAGGAGCGGTTGTGAGGATGGGTTGTGATGTGGTTCGTGGTTGTAAGTGCGTGTGTCAGTAAGAGGTGGGGCAGAGTGGGAGATAAGGGACGCACCGCTCACTAATGTCTGTTGAGAACGACAGAAAGTAGGGAGGCCAGTGCCGGCATGGTACGCGGCGCAAGTGTGACGGAATTCGACACAGATGTACGCCAACCAACGCCTGTGATTGCTGTCAAAACTCCGAATCCATTTGCTGGAAAAATTTGCCATAACTGGTTACATCGCACCTAATTGACATTGCAGGGAAATGCGAGAAGTGCAGGGTGTCCGCCTAGAACACATATTACAAAGTGAGACACGCAGGACACTTAAAAATGCTGGCGTTTCCATAATGCAGCAGAAGTTGCATCTGAACAAAATGTTGCTCCAAAGGCAGACCAACAGAAGACCTGAATGGAAACTGTAAATGCATGTTATTGTTTTGTGAAAGGGCAATTTTTTAAAAATTTAGAGGTGATCAAGTGAATCAACAGAATATGCAGCTTCCCGAATGGAGCGTGGGTGGTAAGGGTGAAGTTAGTGCCTACTGGCTGCTGGGACTAGGGTGAAAGGGTGTAGTGAGGAAGAGGGCATCGCACTCAGTTGGGAAGCCATGGCGTGGACACACAGCCAGTTAAAAGTGGACGCTGGATATACGTGTGCGCACGGAGAGCCGATTATCGCGAAAACAAAGTCACCGAGAACTATGACGTGGCTCAAAAAAACATGAACGTCCTCAATGTTGCCTACAAATCGCATGCTACCAAATGTTCCACCAAACCTTGGGGGCCAACGGTAAGTCATAAGCGGCAGAGCGCACGTAGCGAACACACCGATTAGGATAACGCCTCATGAACGTCCGAGACCGTGTAGTCTGCATAAGGTTAAATCAACAGGCGTGGGCATGCGTTTTAGTGCCCTCGTGCAAGCCAGGCCTAGTGGAAACTAATACGGTGAGGCTATAAAAGTAGATTATTTTCGTTTAAAGTAAATTATTAAAAGTTAATATTCATGTGGTGCACAGTGGCCATGCGCACGTGGGGTGATGTGTTGTGGGGGTGTGGGTAGAGACGGCCCTCACTGTCCTGTCACCGACAGGTTGTGACGGACTGTGAACGGGCACAAGGGAAAATGACAAGTAGTCGAGAATCACCGGCGGCACCCGGGAATTGTGCTCAGCACGCTAGGCACATGTATCTTATGCGACATCGGGTATCCACCTGGCGCAGTAGGATCGGAAGAATAGTCATAGGACAGGGGGACGCGGCTTACCAAAGCGCATCTGCTGAACCAGGAACCTTAATCTTTTCGTGCGGTCAGGCAGAGTTTTAAGTTGGTCGGCCACTGAACCACGCCTATATATGGAAACGGGTAGCTCATTTGAAAAGTTTAGAAAATGATTTCTTAAAAGTGTAAGGGCAATGGGTGCGCTAGCAGAGTGTGGGCGCGAACGTGGGAAGCCGTAAGATGGTGAATTGTACAAGGGGAGAAGGACAGAATGAGAGAGGGCACGGCAGCGAAAGTACGGGGAAAAATGACCCATAGGTGACTGTAGAAGGCCAGAGGGAGCTGCAGAAATCACCGAGACTGAGATTTCTCAATACGTCACGCGTATTAAAGCATCGGATGACTCGGTTTATCCAACCGGTGTGTAAAGCAGATCGGAAGTGGCAGGCCGCGCCAGGAACCAGGTTGCGCTGAACGTCTAGGGCCGACCGACTTCTGCTTTCCAGTGCGAAATAGCTGTAGAGTAATTGGCAAAAGGAAAACCAGCCAGCCCTTAGGAACTGAATCTTTTTCTTTTGTGTTTGTAATAAGGTGTTAAAAAATTTGAGTCAATGAGTGAGCGAAGGCAGAAGTGGTGGCGCAGCACGTAGCAAGTGGAAAGGTGGCTTGGAGTGTTGGTAGTGTGGGCTGCGTGTGGGGAGAGAAGAGATTGTAAGCTAAGGTTGGAAGGCAACGACAACCCTACGTGCGGAGGACTTGGACTGTGAAGGGGGTCCAAGGGTAATACGCATGGAATTTCATCGCAAAAGCACGTCCGGAGGATTGCTTCAAATCGTACCACTTCATCTTTGCTTGTGCGCTCTGTTGTCGCACTTGTGCTAGGAAGCGGAAGTTGGCTCCGAGCCGGAAACCAGCGCCTTCTAGCGGTGAGTAACTCAAAGGAGATAGGACGTTCAGCAAAAGAGGGCCAGCACATTTGCATAGCATGACGTTGGTACCGAGCTAGAAGGTGGGGTGACTGCGGGATCGCATGGGCGAGTACCGAAAAGAAGCCCAGAACCTTGGCACAATCTGGAGTCTTATAAGTTTTTGGAATAAGTTGTTGGTAAGAGACATATTATTCAGTAGGGGTCCGCAGCATGGGGCGTCATTGGCGGTGTGTGGTTGGGGGGTTTGAAGCGGGTGTATGAGTAGTGCGTGAGGTGTGGTGTGATGGTGATGGGAGAGATGTGAGGAGAGGAGGGCAGCAAGTGCGCTGGCTAGGGTTGGACCGAATGGACTGCATGAGGCCAAGGTAGAGGTGGGTGTGTTACGAGAAAACGTACACCGCCATGGAGTAATAGACAAAGCAAGAAAGGGATACATACCATGGAAAAAGACGAAAATGCCAGCAATTAATGGGACTTGGCGCCTGGGTTTCACTCTGGATGGCCGGACCCAACAGTAGTAAGAAATGGAAGACAGGGAATTTGGGCATGAAAATAAATATGTGTAAAGTTGCAGGGGGCCGCACACCTTTCGGGGGACTAGCAAAGGCGAGGACCTGGGTTGCTAAGCGGTTAGCCAGGCAGAGGTTTGATAGTAAACTAGGGCCTCCAAGCAGCACAGGGATATAGAAGAAAGTCTGAAGCTTTTGAATTCATTTCAAATAATTTTTAACAATTTTATTCGGAATTTAAGAAAAACAGGTTGTGGGCGTGACCGGAAGGATGTTATGATGGTGTGTGTGTAGTATTGTGTCGGGTTTGTTTGTGTGAAGAGCGATACGAAGGGTAATGCGAAATTCAGGCTAATGTCGGAGTTTGAGCGACCTAGGACTGGCTGGTTTGAAGGGCGCAAGTGAGCGAGTGTACGAAGATGCCACCGGGACGTCTTGGGACGCTTATGCAATTGACCGATAAAAAACTCCTTAGCCGGCATTCAACAAACTACACGTCTTGCTTTGAAGATTGCTATCGTTGTGCATTCACCACCACTTAAGTGCCCAAAAGGTAAATCCGGGGAAAAAATAAAATGGCAAGTGGTCAAAGGAGCTTAACAACACCCATATATACTGAAATCCAGCTAACACACCTTTCCTGCTAATTACCAACATGGGGAGTGGATTGTTAAATGAGTTTTCTGCGCCGAGCCCATGCTACTGGAAACTGAAAAACAAGTCAAATCAGTTTTGTAAGTTGAATCATTTAGCAGTGCAATTTTTAGAAATGTAATTCCAATGGTCTGCTAAAACACAGTGGCACGGGACGACCCGGATATCCAGTGATTGGATGTAGAATGCTTGTAGTGGGTATCTTCGTGGATAGTTGTTGTAGAGAGAGTAGTAGATAAGTTGAGCACCATGATCAGAAAACCAAAAGCTCGCACAAATCTGATAATACCATCTTTATCAATTCAGGTTAATAAGATGGGATTTGTTGTATGTGTTGGAAAATGTAAAAGGTATTATCTGATTGCTGTGTGCTTAGAAAGTGAGAATTTGTAATACCGGAATGGGTATATGTGTATTAGAATAAAAATTACTTTGTCGTTATTTATCTAACCAGTTGATTCTGCTGGTTCCGCTTCGTGAGACGCGTAGGCTAATAATAAATGGTGGCCGCCCCCGACCCTACGCGTAAGACGAATGACCACCCAACCACCCATAACCAAGCCACAGGCCCACCTCCCCCCCAATACGCCCCCCTACAGCTTAACAGTAGAACCCGGCCGCACAGACAATAACACACCCCACTCATGAAACCCACAAAAAGCCGCCGGGCCACCAAACGCCCCCCCCCCCCCGGGGTCGCGCGCCAAAATCCCGCCCCCACGACCCCTCCTCCGTTAGCACACTAAGTCGGACCACCACCCCAGTCCACACCCACCCCCATCGGCCTACCTCGCCCCGACAAAAAACGTCAATAACGCACAACCCGCAACCAAAGAAAATACTCAACCCGACCAAACGAACAACCGTCCCTCCACCGCACCATCCTCCGCACATACCCCACTAGCCCACCCAGCTCCACAGCCCACCGACAAATCCCAAAAACAGAACAGGAGTAGCCCACCCTACTCTCTCCCACCGGCACAACCAAAACCCCCCCGAAATAAAACTAACGTCCCTCGCCCACGCACCTTATTCCCCCCCGTCACCCCAACCCCTTGCACCCACACCCATCACCCACGGGCCGTTGGTACCTACCCCAACCCCGGCGCCACGCTCAAGGCAACCCCCACCACGCAGTACAGCCCCGGCGCAGACGTCAGCAGCGATTGCGCCCCGCCCGCGCAACCGAGGGCCACCTGGCCATTGTGAATCCCCCCACGCCTCGTGTACGAACAAACAACAACCACTCCACCCAGAACCCTCCCCCCAAAAAAGCCACACCCCCCCCACAACCGTAGCTCCCCCGATTCACCAACACCAAAGCTCACACTCAATTACCAGCCCCCCACCCCTACCACACCCCGCCCCAACACCACCCCCCACTCACCTCGGGCTGCGAGGGGGCCCCATCACCGACGTTCGGACACCTCTGCGCCCTGCCCACCCGCGAGTCGCATGGCACAGCATCACCTCGACCCCAATCCCCCCCATAACAACCTACAGACCCCCTAAAACCCAAAGAAGCGACCCCCATGAGCCAACGCACGGGTACACCACCCGCCCCACGGCCCATCCCTCGCCCTCGCCACGAGCCACCCCTCGACCTCTCGCGCCACCACCCTGCGCCCCACCCCAAAACGCCGACGCCCCACCCGTTACCGCGACACCGAACCCCGCTCCCATCCCGTCCGGACATGACGGTTATGACACACCACTTGTGCAGCTGTGAAGAGAGGCCTCTCTCTTTGGTGCCTTTGGTAGAGGTGGGGGGAGAGGGAGAGGGGGGGGGGGAGAGGAGGGGGGTGGGCGGGCGTGGGGGGTGCGGGGAGCTGGCAGGAAGCGTTGGGACGATTGCATGGGCTGTAGGTCGTCCTGCGTGGTGTGTGACTTGTGGCGTGCTGAGGAGTTCCACATTGCGAGGATCGGAAGTGCAGGTCCGCCACCCATTGGCTGGGGGGGGGGGAGAGGAGGGGGGGGGGGGGGGGGGGAGGGTGTGGATCGGTGGTAACGGTCAGGCACCTTTCGTGAGGCCTTTCCGCAGG